>APFE030533147.1:243562-275017 GCA_000404065.3 Pinus taeda
CCCTGAAATTCCAAGGGTGCCACACCACCTGCCCTTCAAGCATCCAGTGACTACGACAGGAAAATAGAGTGCAACGTCATAGACCTCGATCGTCTCTCATGTTGCCTGCTATAGTGAGACTAATGGTGCCGGGGATCAAGGAATCCGCCTTGATGCACACCCCCCAGTAGGTTCCTCATGAGCGACCCGACTTTGGGACCTGCCCTCATGGCATTGTGATCTTCAAGGTGAAGGTGTTTCAACTCTTCTAGCCCAAGTCACGACGGGAGTGCTAGTGGGTGAGATCAGGAACTCTGTCCCACCCCTCCCATGTAGTTCCATCCACCTGTACAAACCCATCACCCGTATGTGAGTCATTCGGTCAAGCAGCAAATCTGTGCCTGCAACCATTAACATATCATCAACATATAGTTAAACATATATGGCAGATTTCAAGATCGACTTAGACTTTAAAAGATAAAATAATATGAATTTTCATCAAACCAGGTGTCATCGACATGTCATATGCGAGCACCTTTGATTGTTTCCTGCCATACTCAAAAATCATTAGCAACAAGGTTTCTCACTGTTAGTCATTATCATAATAGCCTCATTAACAATTCCTGGTCATTCACATCATTGTCCATTATAAGCCTGAACTAATGGAAATAGGTAACAGAGGGTACACATCCCTCATGGCTATCATCATTTATCATAAATGGAAACATACATATTCATTAAGCCATCAACATCGTAACATCATATAAATATACCTATCTATCAAATTTATCATCATTATACTTTTAGTAGAGCGCATACATATCCTTTACTACCCTTATCATAAATTCAAATACTAAACTTAACTATTTAATGATGCAATCATCGGAATACTGATAGATAAGATACATAACCATTCATGCTATCATAATATCAATGGAAAGCATTTATAAACACCATAACCATGAATATCTCAATCGTTAATAATAGTGTCATGTGTCCGGATCCTCAACCTGAGGTCCTCAAAGAATAAAGTGTGGGCTTTATGGCTAATTAAATGTTTGCGTCATATCACTGTCAGTCAACTAGAGCGGGCACTACAGGTAGCTTATCTCTGAGAAGATATGTGGCTGCTACATGCCTGTAAAATGTGTTACAATGACGCCCATATGCCTATTTATTATTGAGAAACAATGGAAAACCTTAAACAACCAAAAACCTAACACTAGGAGATGAAGCCCCAAAACTATGGGCTTTGTTTGGGTAAATTGGTAGATCAACTTTTCAGGGTCATAACTTTGGCATACAATCTTTGTTTGACGCGCAGAATACCTTGTTAGAAAGATCTATCCGAGGACTAAAACTTATGAGTGGCAAACATTGGTCTTGGAAAACATTCGTCATATACCAATGTTTTCCTTGGTTTTCCCAAAAAAAACGTCGTTTAGGGCCTCAAAATAAGCTCCGGAAGTTCAGCGCCTGAAAAACTGCCAAAAATAGTAAATTGTGCTACAACTAAGGAAACTGAAAAACTGAAAGAGACAAGGGTGGGGATCCAAGTGGAATAGGTGGGTAGCCACCAACATCCACCTGGATCAACTTTGACCTTGGGACGCTACTCTGGAAGGGGCCTCCAACATGTGGATTTTTGATGTCTACCTCTGTTTCAATGATTGCAAAAAGTCTTCTTCCTCCAAACCTGCTTAACCTTCTTCCTTCCCTGATGTGGATAAGTTATTTCACGTCTCGTCCTATTTCTTGCTATCATTCTCTTCTAGCACTCGACAACCACGTGGTTATACAAGCCACAAAAACTACATGGTTTTCTATGCCATGATTTCTGCTCATCATTAACAATATGCTTGTAATCAAAATGAACTTTAGAATACTAAGACTTTTTATACCTCTCTTAATCGTCTCCGTTGCAACCCTGGTGATGGGAGTTTTCCTTAGCTCTTCCTCATTAATGTGTACTATCATGGGAGGATTGTGATGTGTTCCAATCATCCTCTTTCCCTGATGATTTTGAAAATGTCTTGGAAGCTTATGCTACCTTCAAGCATTCTCCTTTAGTGTATCCCATCTTGGTAAGGAGTCTCAAGCCGATTCCTAAAATGCGTACCTTAAGGCTTCCAACATAAATATCATCATGTGAAAATGAAATTGAAGAATGATCAACATTGTTTACCTCAGTTGTCAGTTCTTAAGCAAGTGATGATGGTGTCACTAAGTCTTCGTTGCACTTCAACTTTTCCAAGGCCTCTTCCATGGCTTGTAACTGAAGCTACAATCTCTACTTCTCCTCTTTTTCTTCTCGTGGAATTCTCCTCAATTCAACATTCTCTTCTTGAAGGCTCTGATTGCTCTCCTCATCTAAATGATGAGAAGACGACGAAGAAGATGAATAATCATTGGAAGATGGAGATGTAGCATCGTCCTCTGCTCTTTCTTTCTCCTGTTCCTCTCTTTCCATTTTTTTCTCATAATATGCATACTTTAAATCTACCATGTTGGCCATCGAGTAGAAGGCCTCATAGAGATCTTGGCCTAGCTACAAGTTCAATCATTCACACTCACAATTCACATCAGCAAGAAGACCACTTTGTTACTAAACTTGATCTAGATCTCTCTGCTACTAGAATTAACCAAGATCTTTTACTTTTGTGATGTTAGTATAATTTCATATGAAAGAGTATGAAAAACCATGTGTGCATACTTTAAAGAAGAAGAAACATAATGGGAGCCATCAAATCAAAGAACACAAAACAAGTTGCTAATAGAGTTCACCCAGTGCGAGTTACGTCTTTGGACCCGGTGTCAAGAGTGTGGAGGTCACTTCACTAAATGTTGCAAGATGATGATGATGTATATGGTATATTTTTTGTCATTACAAGGATAAACACCCTCAACAAGAGTGGCATGTATCTCCATGAGACGTTCTCCTACAGGAACTCTCACTCATATAGGCCCTCCTTTAGCATGACAACATATCTAATTCTCACATGAAGTGGCATACGAGTATCCTCCAACATAATGGTAAACAAGGATTTCAACATCAAAAACATCATCTCAACAAATCAAAAGAAAGACAAGGCATCACTGCATTATATACCTCTACTTCTAGGGATGGCCTGAAAATGCACAGCTCTGCTAAAGAAATTGATTACATTGTTTAATTTGTGGCACGAATTCATGTTGAATGATTGTAAACTTGACCCCTTTCTGACACCATCAAATTATGGACCCTCGAGAATCTTGAAGATTCCCCAAATATTCCTTCTCGCTAGTTAACTGGAGTTTTGCTGCTCATATAACAATTCTTAGTCCACCATCGTGCTCCTTCAAAATTCTGAGAAAAATGACTATAAAGTTGGCATCATTTTGCCTCAGTAAAAAAATTAGCCTCCAAGGGAATCTTTTAGACTCCTTGAGATTCTATAAAAGGAATATTCTCAAAAAGAATTTTTCTCAAAAAATGTGCCATCAAGGTCCCATTGTTTTTGGATTATGCCTTGCCTCCTCTCCCCTAGGTGAATGGGAGTTCAAGTTCTTATATAAAATTATGGGCAGATTTTACAGAGCATGGTTGTTAAGCGGTTTGGTTGGGCGCACAAAATAGGCCAAGGCAGGGCCAAGTTCCAACCCCAACCATGGAAAATTATTTTTTTTTAACTCCCACTCCATTTGTTTTTAATTGGCAGTATTACATTTTGGGTTACCGTGTTATGTGGAGCCACTGCAACAGGTGGGCCAGCCAACTGGCCGACGTCGGTTCGAACCCTGTCGGCTCCATCACATCTCATATATATGGTTGTTGGTTGGTGGTGGGTCCACCTATGGTGGCCCGCCCATTAAATATGGTGAATATGGCATTCTCTTGGCGGGGTTGGTGGCCCACCAACCGATTTTTTTATTATTATTAAAAAACACATTGGACAAAAAATCGTCATGGATTTTAAGGGTCACCGAAAATATTAAAGAGGTGACAAATTTGTGAGTTCCAGCCACCAGAATCCGTCTGCTAATAAGTGTCAAATTGATGCCTCATTAGTGGCTGCCAATGGGCCAACTTTGGCCAAAATTTTGACTCGCCATAACTTTCGTATATGAACTCAGATTGAGGTGTCATTTGTGCCATTGGAAAGCTTGCGACAAGATCT
Source organism: Pinus taeda (assembly GCA_000404065.3). Taxonomy (NCBI): domain Eukaryota; kingdom Viridiplantae; phylum Streptophyta; class Pinopsida; order Pinales; family Pinaceae; genus Pinus; species Pinus taeda. The sequence continues at coordinate 247,699 of APFE030533147.1, forward strand.
TCGGTATGACCCTAGTTTCACTTCAATCCAACATCCTTTATTTTTGAGTTTTTCCAAAGCCACTTATGAATTCTGAGTGTTTCTGGAGCCACCTGGATCACCCCATGTCAAGGATTGGTGGGAAACTTACTTTAAACAAAGGGTTGCAGAGGAATCCACATTATTCTTAGTCACACCCATTTGGGAATCTTTTAAGGATGTTGTTAAGGAACAATATTACCCTATTGGAATATATGAAGATCAGTACATGAGATGGACCACACTACAACAAGAAAGGGACTAAGCAGTGCCAAATTTCACAAATGTCTTTCATAACTTGCACACAAAGATGGGTATCAAGGACTCTAAGTGACATCTGGTACTCAAGTACCATGGTTGTATACACATATACATCTAAATAGAAATGGAGTTCTTAGACTTTCCCTTGCTTGGTGGAACATACCAATATGTTGTCAATATCAAGCAAAAATTTAAATAAAATAAGCGAGACTTTGGATCTATGAATCCTTCATAGCAGAAGGAGGGAAAGGGCATCCCCAAACCACATAATAAAGGAAAAATATAGGGTGGACCACCCTAACACAACCCATTGAAGCTACAAACAAAGAATGGTAATGGGAAGACAAAGAAAGACGTGGGAAAGTGGTGCAAGTTCCATAAGGGCCCCAATCATAACACCAATGAATGTCACACAATGCAGTCGTTGGTGACCAAGCTAAAATTCTTAGAGTCAGATGTAGGTTCAAACACATAACCAGACCTAGACAAGGGGAAACAAAAAATTGATAAGGAACCCAGTGCCATTGTTGCTACCACAAAGATCTATTAAAGTGAGACCAAGGATTAGAGGAAGGTGAGCGCCTTTACACTCACAAATGTGGGTGAAGGGTACTCCACTATGTTTTTTTGCCGATAATGAGATTCAAAATAACCTCATTTTAGTAGAGGTCATTAAGAATTTTTTCCTACTAACAAAACCACACTTGCAACCATACACTATTGGGTGGCTCCACCAAGGGCGAGATCTCTGCATCAACCAACAATGTTTCCTTCCCTACCACATCAAGCCTTTCAAGGATGAGGTATTATGTGATGTTTCTTCCCTTGAAGTTTGTGATGTTCTATTAGGCCAACCATACCTATGGAAGCATCATGTTGTGTATGATTTTAGACCTTGTAATGTTATTATTACTTTGGGCAGACAACTATACATGATACCAAAGATAGCCCCACCTACTACCATTTCTTTGATCTCTACTAAGTAATGTAGTAAGTTCATCTCCCAGACTCAGAAATTCTTCTTCTTACTAATTCTCTCTCAAAGTAAGTAGAAGATTGTGGTCAAATCCATGGCTCTACACAAGGCTCCTCCATGTAGTAGAGGCAAGTGGATAAGTTTGTGGAAGAATACATAAACATATTTCCTCACCCATAGGGGTATCTCTGCACTATCAAGTCAACAATTCAATTGATCTAAGCCTTGATGCACTTCTATCAAATGGGCCAATCTACCATTTCTCTCTTCTAAAAAATGAGGAAATCAATTAACATATCCTAGAGCTGCTACAAAAAAAGGCACATCTGACCAAGTTCCTCAACCTATGAAAGCCCAAATGTACTCATGCAAAATAAAGATGGTACCTAGAGACTTTGCATTGATTATCAAGCTTTGAACAAAATCACTATCAGGAACAAGTACTTGATTCCCCAAATTGATAACCTTCTTGAACAGTTCAACGGAGCTAAGTACTTAAGTAAGATTGATTTGAACTTCAGGTATCACCGAGTCCCAATAGAACCAACTGATGTGTGGAAGGCCACTTTCAAGTCCAAGGAAAGTCTTTTTGAATGGTTTGGTCATGCCCTTTGGTTTGATGAATACCCTAACAACTTTCATGAGGTTGATGGATGACATCTTGCGACCTTTCACCAACTCTTTTGCAGTTGTATATCTGGATGATATCTTCATTTTCAGAAAGAGTTGGGTAAAAAACATATAACATATTTGACAAGTCCTTCACACTCTGCAGCAACACAAGCTATGTGCTAACTTGGAAAAATGATCCTTTTGCATGGACAAGGTCCAATATCTAGGTTACATTATTGATGAGAAAGGTGTGCATGTGGATCTATCCAAGATCTAACTCATTTAAGATTGGTTGGCACTGACGAGTCTAACAGAGCTTTGAAGCTTCTTGGGCCATGCTAATTTCTACCAAAAGATTCATGTTTGGGTTCTCTTATATCACTTGACCCTTAAGTCAAGTTACCAAGGGTGGAGCAAAAGCAAATTTTTTTGGTTTATCACAATAGAAGGTGTTCGATGAACTAAAACATCACCTTTGCTTTACACCAATTCTCACCTTGCCAGACCTGCAACAACCATTTGAGATTAAGACATATGCCTTTGACTATGTTATTAATGCATTCCTCATTAAGCAAGGACATATGGTGACCTATCACAATGAGACACTCTCTGATATTGTCTGAAGATACACCATTTATGATAAGGAGATGTATTCCAATGTGCAGGCCTACTAGAAATGGAAACATTCTATTCTAGGGAAGGAGATGATCATCCACATGGATCACGGGCCTATTTAATTTATGCAAACATAAGGGAAGTTACATAATAACTGCCATAAAAAATGGTCCACATACTTGCAACATTTCCATTTGAACATTAAATACAAGAAGGGTAGCATCAATCATGTTGCAAAATCCCTTAGTCAGCTCCTAATTGTGGCACTGACCATCTTTCTCAATTCTTGTAAGAACGAGACCTCTCGATGGCCATAGCTATATAATAGTGACTCACAATTTTCTTCCACAAACAAGATGTTGATGGCAGGCAAGCAGGTTCCATACTTCCACCTTTATGATGCCTTATTGTGCTACTTCAGACACCTTTGCGTTCCTTTGAGCGAGAATGCCAAGTTGATCTAGGAGGCACATTATAGTTGGGTAGTAGGGCACTTTGGTCTGGAGAAGACAGTGGAAGTAATAAACAAGTATTTCTATTGGCCAAACCTTCATTAGGATGTTTGCAAGTATATCAGGTGTTGCACCACTTGTCCCATTTCCAAACCAACCATTACGAAGCAAGGCTTGTACACCATTATTCCTACTACTAATTGGCCTTGGGAATTGATATAAATGGATTATATGTTTATCATTCATTATACCAAGCATGGTAATGACTATTTGTTTGTGGTTGTTGATAGATTTTCTAAGATGGCCATCCTAATTTCCAACAAAAAGAGTATCACAACAAAAGCCACTACCAAGATCTTCTTCAAACGGGTGTGGATACATTTTGGGATCCTCCATACCATCATATCAAATCATGATAGTAGGTACCTAAGGGCATTCTAGTTGATACTTTGGTCATTGTTGGACACCAAGCTCACCAAATTAATTTCCTTCCAACCCCTAGACTGATGGCCAAACAGAGGTCATCAACAGGATGATCATGTAGATTTTGCACATGTATAACTCCAAGCATCCATGCACATGGGATGAGAGTATTCCCTATGTTCAACATAGCTACAAAAAAGCTCTCCATAGCTCAACTGACCAGAACACCTTTCAAGTGGTCCTTGGATTTCAAGCATTAGGTACTCTTGATGTCGCACCACCCCTTGCAACTACATAGGCAAAACCTGCACATGTTCAATCTGAAGCCAACAAAGCTACCAAGTTTTGAACAAATTCAAAACATTCGCTAATAGGTCCATGACATCTGGCATAAATTCAATACTAAGTATAAACAACTCCATGATCAACACTAGGTTCCACACAAGTTTTATGTGGGAGGCAAGATTTGGTTGAATATGTAGAAGGAATGCCTTGTAGGGGCCCATAAAAATTTTCGACCGCTCTTTCATGGACCTTACACCATTACCAAGGTTGTGGGTGACAACACTTTTGAGCAATGTATCACCCCCTTACTTGTCCTACACCCTGTGCTCAATGCGGAATGGCTTTGGCCATACTTTCCACAATTATTGGTCACATAAAAATTCACAGAGTAGCTAAAATCGATAGATATCAACCCAAATTGCATTGAACAGGCCATAATTGATCAAATCATGGAAATTGATATTAAGAGCACTCACTAATAGAGGATTCAGTTGTATTGGGTTATCAAAACAATCCAACTCTTATACCAACATGTTGTAATGACTACAACCACCCTCCAAAATTTTCCCTTGACTTTGTTTTGGAGCCTCCCTACCAACCATCCTTAGCAGCATGTCTTGCACTGCCCAAGTACATATGCTTTAGTTGAGTTTCAGTGACTTACCAGCCTGTGCTTGCCAGCTTGTTTGTCTCCTTCCCGTAGGCTGACATTCCAGAGCTTGGTCATTTTCTGGATGTTATGTTCACCTAGAAAATTGCACGATTGTGGAGGGGAACCAGTCTTCCTCTCCAAAATTGTGAAATCCATCTAGGTTGCGTACTTATCTCAAGAAATGTGCAGAACAGTCAGGCAACCTTCCCCCTGGAAATTGCACAGAGCAACCCATCACTAGGCTTGCTCTCAAAAATTGTGCAATTCTAACTGACAGCCAGGGCTTTAGTCCAGAAATTGTGCAAAGCCTCGGGGACATCCAAACTTGCTCAGCCCAGAAAATGAACAAAAGTCACTCCAAGGATTGTAGGTTGTTGCATGTGCTCCCAAGTTGATCGGTTCCCACCAAGAATGAGCAATTTTGATTTGCATGCATGGGCTGCTTTTTCCGAAAAAGGAGAAAAGCAAAAAAGCAAAAAACATCCCTAGATTTCAGGGATCCTTTTTTAGCAGCTTGAAGTTACATGAAAAAGTCGTTTTAGAAACCTCCCGCTAAGTTCTCTTTTTCCTAGATTTGTGGCATTCGTGTCATACACCTTGATCTCATCAAAACTATCTATTCGATGCTTCAGAGCTCATTATTCACATCGATCTTGGATCTCTGGCATACCACATCACATCTAAGAGAATTTTGCACACTCACCTCAACTTTTTCTGGGTAAGTTCGTTTTTCATGCCTTTTGTTGCTTTTCTATCGCTTTTTGTATTTCGGTTTGCGTGAGTGTTCTATGCTTGGTTTTATTGAACTGTTGTTGTTTTTTTAATGCATTTTAGCTTGTAGAAGCATTTTTCAAGTTTTTCATTGCATCTCACTGATGTCGCATGCATGACACTGTTTTTGGACTAACGTTCGCCATTATGGCAACTTGCTTCACACACTTACTTGTTTTCCCATTTTTTGAATCCTGCACTCACTGTTTACATGCATGATCATTCACTCTTATATTCACTCAGCTTCGCCATGCATTCAGCCTTTTCATGTTTTCAGTCGCCCGTCGACGGGTCTAGGCTGCCTTGGCCCGGACCTTGCCTTACCTAGCTTGCACTACATATTTCTGAGAGTGAAGGCTCTACCTTCCTCCCAGAAATTGTGTAGCACTAGCCCAACACTAGCCTCCAGACTTTGTCTGCACAATTCTGAGAGGCAATACCTTGCTGGCCCCCAGAATTGCGTAGATGCAATTTTCTGGGTTCCAATCATTGCTAACTGAAACTGCCCATTGCACAGTTTCAGTCCTCAGCAGGCTAATATGGATTGTTCATTATGTAGTTTCAGTAGTGAGTCAGCCTGCTAATAGTTTGGACTATGCCTTGTGCAGTTTTGACAATCAGTCTCCCAGCCTCCAGGTCAAAATTGCGCAATCTTTCTAGTCAGTGACCCATGTGTGATGCATGTCAGTCCTCAAGTTTTTTTAGTTTTCAACTAACATTGTGCTTGCCATGAGTGTTTCTCTGTATCCAGGTATCACAGGTGTTCATCCTTCTCTTAGCAATACAATTACAATGGCTTCCAAGAGAGCAGGGTCGAAGGACACCGTCGAGAGCGCAACTGAAGATGCAGTAGAGCAAGTGTCTATGAGCTTGCCTATCTATGAAGACACTAAGTTTTTCATAGAGAAGGAGATCAAGATGAAATGGTAGGAAATCAATGACACCTCTTCAGACACATTTAAGGAGAATCTGGAAGACTGTAGGGTCTATGTCAACATACACAAGTCTGGCTTGTATCGAATTACATGCAAGTATCCTGTGTTTCCATGCGCAGACATGATCCATTAGATTGTCTCACATATTGATCCAGAGACAATGGTGTTGAGTAGTGTCAGTGGAACACAACTTGCTACCTCCAGGGTGAAGGATATCACTTGTCACAGTTGGTGATCACGATTTGTACACCCTTCACTAGACCCAGCAGCAGTGCAAACTCAAGAGACATCTTGAAGATTTGGGTGAAAGAGCCATCCATGTTCAGGATAACACCCAACTAGGTGTACAAGACAAGCATATTGTGGAAGGCATATCATCTCTTACTCATCTTTGCATGTCTCTTATACAGAAAAGAGAGCATAGAAACCTTCCCGCAAAGTTGGGTGATTGTGTTGAAGGAAGACCTTTCAACTAGTCTGACATGTTGGCTCTCAGGTTGAAGGAATAGGTAACAAAAGCCTGACATCTGCCCAAGGGTCAACAAGTGAAGCTATACATGTCCACTTACATACTTGATGTAGTTTGTGCCCATCAGCAGTTCCCAGGCTTGGGTTGGGCATGGACACCTTCAAAAACCTCTATGCATACTTATTGCAAGTTGTTCTCTGAATGCAGCGTCCGTGGAGTTATCGTACAACTATCAGACCACTTCATCACCCTAGTATACAGGATGATCTTTGAGCAAGATCCACCTTTCATGTCGCAAACAGTGATGGAGGCATTGATCGACATAGCAAATTGGTATGCCTCAGCCCTTGGCACCTTGATCTGGATCCTTAGTGAAGGACCACTGTGCGAGAGTGCAATGTCCTTGAATCCACAGGGCATGTCATTGGCCTAAGGAAGACCCATGGAGATACTGCTATCACTTCTCAAGGCTCAATGAACCAGTCAGCATATCTGTAGAGTACTTAGCAAAGCAGAAGGAAACAACATGTCAAAGAGCAGCATCATCAGCACCAGTAGAGGGTAGCAGACCTACGCGTGACAAAGGCAAGAGGAAGGTTGTTGACAACACAGAGGCATAGCAAAGCTGCAAGTTCAAATTAGATCCACTTGTGTTGAGAGCAGCTTTGGAGATTGAGGCTAAGAGGTGACAACACAACAAAAGGATCGCACAAAGGCAAAGAGAGAAGCATAAGCTGGAGGAAGTAGAAAAGGAGTTGCAGGAGTTGAAGCAACAACTCAGGGAAGAACAAGAGTTGTGCAGAAGAGAGATGGAAGCGCAACAGGGAAAGGAACATCAGGAGGCACAACATGCACAGATTGATGAAACTACACCCATACAAGTTATTGAATCATTCGGGTAGTTGGCACAGAGCAGATAAGGTGAGAAGTTGCAGGAGCAGGACATTTCTCAAGAGATGGAACATATGCTAGAGCAGATGGACACGGATATGGTTCATCTAGAGTCAGATCAGGATAATGACCTCATGCCTCATAACCAAGAGGTCACCCCACCAGCTTCACCAGATCCGGAAGCAGAGCAAGTCCCAAGTGATCAAGGAGACACTGAAATCCTTAAAGACAATCCAGAGGCAGAGATGCACAACATATCTTTCGATGAGTCACAACACAGATTTGTACAGTCGCGCAGAGTTCCTACTCCAGATGTCCATGTATCCCCTACGTAGTTTGAAGAACAAGTTGTCATGTCCAATGTATGCAGACATCCAGCTGCATTGGCCGATGCTACTAAAGCATATGTTGAAGCCACTAGCTTGAGTGTTAGATCCTTGATATCTCAGAACGAGCGCATGAATAAGGAGTTACAAGCGGCCAAGCAAGGAGGAGAGATGGTTACAACATCCTCTAGAGCAGATTTGTGGAGAGCGACACTGGATGAAGTATCGTCTCTCAAGACAATCATGTGGAAGTTGTACTTCAGATTTGTCACTGTGCATAAGTCAGTTGTCCATCTCAACGATTGGCAGCAGTGTTGTGCTAAGAGAGCACGCATCTTGTCAAACTTACACAATGTTGTTGATCACATGCAAATATGGACAATGAGGTAAAAGGGAGCCCCATTGCACTTCCCAAAGATGATGAATCCAAAGGTGATAGAGTTGAAGGCACACATCCCGAGTCAAATCCAAAACTATGAGGAACTCTCGTAGCTCATCACCAGTTGGCAGGCTTCACATGCACGAGTGTTCAGGAGCATGGATGTCATTGTACGCATGCATGCGATCCCATCCATTGGCACACTCACCGAGGTGAAGTCAAACAACCAAGTCCGACTAGAGCTAGACATGTACTTTGATCAATTGATGTGCGTAGCCACCAGCGCAGACTTTCAAATGAGCACAGACATTATGCACCAGTATGTTGCTGGTTCAGCTACACTCAAGACTATGATGTGCATGTTATTTGACGAGTTGGATAGAGGTGTCGTTGCACCCGGAACCAACGAAGGCAAGAGTTCTCTTTCAGAAGGGTGTCACTACAGAGCACACAGACACCATAATAGACTACTAAGCTTGGCATCAGTTTGCCACCATCGATCATCGCGAGGATGTCGAAGAGTTAGTCTTCCCACAGTTGTCTGAGTCTTAGTGATATCTTGCATGGCTTACTCAAGCCTATTTTGTCTCACATGGGTACATGTGTAGATTTTAATGTAAACATGTTGTAAAAGTGAAAGGCCAAGTGTCAATAATAGAACGTAACAGTCATATAGTAGTTAAAGAGTCGTGAGGGTAGGTAAAGAGTCCAAAAGGGGAATGTCATCGGTCACCCCACCCTTTTCTATTTATAGAACCTCATAACTCATTGGACAAGCTTTTGGGAGTCAAGCTTCCTATAGGGATAACTTAGAGAAAGCTTGGAGTATATTGTAACAAGCCTTGGCTTCTTTGCAGTGTAGAGCTAGTACATATCTTTGGAGAAGCAGGCGGCAGTGACTGTAATGTTCTACTATCAGGGCTAGTGGAAGTCATGGTTGTATGTATGATTGGATCTTTCACTCTTTTAATATAAGAGAGCCAGCACATTTCATGCATATGTTTTTATTGTAATTTGGCTATCCTAGTTACTTTAATGATGTATGTAGTTTTTATTTACGCATGTATGTATGGACTATTTCATATGTGTTTGTATGAATATTATCGAAGTGTGTTGATTGTATAACCCATCACTTTGGATCGTCGACTATCTTGCTTTCCATCTCGTGATTTCTTTCTGCTCGTATGTTCCCTTTCAAGCTACGTGCTATCACAGGTTTCTAAGGGGTGCACTCTTCCCCCCTTTCATGTGTTAGAGCCTTTCATGCACCTTCTTGACTTGTTGCAAGGTCACACCCTTGCTACCAACAAGGACATCTTACTTACCTCTGCATGCAACCGCAGTCAAGGCAATACCATACTACCCACTTTTGGGACTCTTACTCCAAACGGTTTGAGGTCTAGTTGGCACTTCTTATTGAGGATATCCCCTGACATGTTGCTGGGTCCAACACCGCCAACTTTTCTGGCGCTAGAAGGAGGGCAAGATGAGAAGTCGAGTCCTCGCATCCTATTTTGAATCTTTGCACATCTCTCATGGATATCGTTAGAGTCCACCCTTCAAGATGTCTGTTCAATGCACATCCCTTTGATATCACGAAGGATTTTATGATCTCTTGTCAGAATTCACATATTATGGTGAATGCAAAGTGGCATGGCCTGAGAACTTACTTGACTTCCTTGTATTCTTGGAGGATGCAGATGAGTTTGATGAAGTTGAGGTCATCATGCTGCTTTCAACCACACTTTGTGAATCCCGACAATGATGGTGCCACAAACCACCCCACAATTGTGTGCACTCATTTAAGTAGTTTGGTGATCTAATCGAATCTGTTTTCAATTATTTTGATCCCGAACCTCTTGACAAAAAATTGTTAAGCCAATGAAACACCCCGCATGAATTGCCTATGGATTTTTGGCAGCACTTTCATGTACCCTACTTTGAATCTTCGAAAAACCAAATGAAATTCCAATATCTTTGGGATAGATTTGAATATTGCCTTACCAAATCACCATGTCCTAAAATGAAGTTAAAGTTCAAACCTTGCTCATCATACTTTGGTGATGGAGCTACGCAATCACAAGCAGACACAATTGTTGTCACAAGTGATTGTACACCTTCCCCTCATCAAATAGCTCCACCCCCCACAGAGTGATGTGGGAGAACATGCACACATGTCTGTTCAACTATCACATCCTCCCATCATCACTACTCTCAATTTCTGTGCAAATTTGGTTAGGAAGCCCATGGGTTGTCACATGCATTTGTTACCTCAACCTCCATCTTCATGTTGTATTGATCCTCCAGATTGCACTGTCTTGTGTTATTCTTTTCCGACTCTACATCTGTTGTGGATGAGGATCAATCCATCAACAAAGTTGATGTTGCACAACCAACTTGCGTTCTCATTTAGGATGAGTATGACTCGGAATTTGAACATCAACCCATAGTGAAGGAGGATCTCCTTCTGTCGACAACAGAGAGGACAAATTCTTCATTGAAAATCCACTTGATTTTTCATCTGTCTTTTCCGAAAACATAGGGGGTGAATATTCTTGCTTCTCATCTACCCCTCTGTTTGATTTATCGGATCATCAGGATGTTGATGAACTCATTATTTTTTCTGATCGTAGTTGTCATGATCTATTTACTACCATACTCAATCACGATGTTGATTCTAACATTGTTGATCTTTCAAAGCCACCTATTTATGGTGATCTATCTGTCAATGAAGTCGAAACCATGCAGGTTGTCGAGGCACTTCAGCCAGAGATGATGGTTATGTCAGGCCCTCGTTTTCCTGAGGTTGGTTTCACTTCCGATCTGGAAATTTTTGAAACACCCAAGGCTCTTAATCACTCATCTGTATGCACTGAAGATCAATCCAACACACAAATTTTGCTTCCTCCACTCGAATCACATGATCCTATCGCTCATGTATTGGAGGAATCTTACACAACAAGCACACTTGCAAGACATAAGTTGTCCATGTTTCTCATGTTTGCTTGCATGTCACAATCAAGAAAGTGCATATGCTTAACATTTGCATGTAGTGTATCAAAGAACCATGGTAAGTCCATCGAGTGCATGTCGTGTACTTTTACTTTTTTCTTTTTTGTGGACACATTCAAACTTGAAGTGTGTTTGTCTTCATTGTTATATCTTTTATATTTGCTAGTTTTCTTAACTATGATGTTCACAAACCATGCCTTCACCAACATGGGTCAACCAATGCATTGGTGGTTGCATTGGAAATATCACTTCATGTGAGTAGACCCATGCACTGTTAGCTTAGGAGTAGGAGTAGTGTTTGCTTTATGTTTGGTTTGCTTGCATGCATGTTTGTTTTATTGCTTTGTTTGCTTGCCTTCTTGTGTTGCTTACTTTCTTTGCTTTCGCATTTACTTCTGCTCTTTTCTCTTTTGTTTGTTTACTTCTTTACGCCCGTAGGTTAGTTTCACATGAAACTGTGTACGAATATTGAAACAAGCAAGGTAAAATACAAGAGGATTTGTGGAGTTATCAATATTTGGTTAGTTGTTGTTCTATCTCTTTATGTAGAACTTGTTGTCTTCAATCAATGATACACCAACAGAAAAAACGTTCTATTCGAAGTGAACCTTGATGAAAACACAACACTTGTGTGCTAACTAGTACCACCTACTCTAGTTGGTTGTTTTGGGTTAACACTTGTCAGCTCAATCAATTAGAGTAAGGTGAGGGGGAAAAACTTAACAAGTATGTTAGAGGTATATACAAAATACTTCTCTGAAGGAACAACCTCTTCTGCTCTTGTCATGTGGAATGAGTCGAGGTTACGGACAAGATCGACCTTCCTAGTATCTAAAGAAATCTAGTGACAAGCAAGCCAATCAAAACCTATATTTCTCTAAATATGCAATTAAAAACAAAGGCAAACAAGTGTTTTAGGCCTACCTTGGGTCCAATGCAAGTTTGTGGAAGCCTCGCTCCCTCGCTCCAAATGAGCTTCTTTGAAGTGTAAGTCTGCAAACACAAACAAGAAAATAAATAAAATAGCACCTGAAAAGCCAATATCATAAAGCATATTCATCATAATGATCAAGGAGATTATGAAACAAACCACATAAGACAATTTGTTGAGAAAAATGAATCTGATTGTATTAATTCAAATGAAAGAAGAACTTTACAACCTGTGCCTTGATGTTGTACAAGCTCCTCCCAGGGTTTGAAAAGAAGTCTCCTCTACTTTGACAAGTTTCACTCACTTCCCAATGAAACCAAAAGTTACGTGATCTCTCCTCTCAAGTTTAACTAGGAAGTCCCAATTCCATCAACATTTACCCTCAAAAATGTTCAGCTTCTAACCTCTCCAGCAACTGACCCAATGCCTTAATTTATAGTGCAATGGAGGGAAGTTAGTAGGTCCTCCTTCACAGGGATAAAGCCCTCCTTCAAAGGGATAGCTCCTCCTATCAAGGGATTAGCTCCTTCTCTTTTGGGATGCATGAACCACCTTGGAGCGAACAATCCACGTCCAAAATCCTTCTAGAAACATCTAGAATTAACCCAAAAGTGCGTTTTTTAGGATAAACTTGCGCCTTTTGACTTTTACATGGGTGCGCACCCACCCCTTTACAGACAGAGCATGCAGATACGTAGGTAATATGAAAAGGGTGCGGGCCCGCAGGAAAAAGTGAGAGAAAGTGCGGAACCAGAGCTTTATTGATTTTTAATGTCTTTCTCTCATTTGCAAAGCTTGACATGAAGAGCTGAGGTCTGAGACTTGCTTAGGAGGGATAGTACAAGTTATGATAGACCCATACTGACTGCAAATAGTCATGGTGACGATATTTTTGTGTAACAGAATGCATTGAGATATCCTTGTGGTCGGCCTTTTCCTGTAGAAACCATCTTTTATCTCCCAGTCAGCAAATCCTTCAAAAATTTCATATTGAGGAAAAGTGTCATTTGGTGCATAATTCTCATCAAACCTTTGAAGAAAAGATGCTTCTAATTCCTCAAAAATGTCTGGGATTTTTAGAGAAACAATGTATTTCTCTAATTCAGGCTTAAAAGGAATGGCTTCAAGATCTAAAATTTTTGCTCCTGTGAAAATGCTGAGGCCAAAATCGACTCCTCCAATAAGTTGATAGTAATTTAAAACCTTTAGGATCCATATCATTTTTTTTCAGTATATTCACTAGACCATAGATCTAAGAGACTTCTGAAAAATAATTTTGCTTTCATGTTAGGCAAAGGATATACCTTTACCAATTCAACATCTAGGCCTAAAGACACACCTACATTCTTGGATTGCCATGCTTGGCATTTTCTGATCCATGTGTTTCTTCTCAATCTCATTCCCACTACTTTCTTGATTTCTTCTGCAAGATGGCTTGCATGTCCTTCAAGCAATCTGAATCTATCAACAAATGTATAAAAACTGTCATTCTGTGGTCCTTTTCCTGGAATGGTAAAACATGAACCTGGACAAGTAATGAATGCTTTATTCATATCCCTAGTTAATGGATCTGTCAAATAATTTGAATTACCTGGGATCCATTCAACTTCAAAATCAAACTGTTGGAACCAAATCTGCCATGCAAGGATTCTTCCTTTTGCAATTTGTCTTGATATCTTGGTAGATAAAAAATATTTAAAATTCTTGGAGTTTGTTCTTATTAAGAATTTTACAGGTGTAAGATATAACTCAAACCTTTGTATCCCATTGAATATAGCCAGTGTTTCTTTTTCTGCTATGAAGTAATTCTTCTGGCTTGGTGTGAATTCACCTAATGCATAGGCACAAACTCTTTCTTCACCTTTCTCCCTTCATTCAAAAAGAATGGTTGCCCAAAAATATAAAGAATCACTAGTTTGAAGTATAAGTAGACCATCACCTGGTGGTTGAAGTTTTGGCAATTGCTGACATTCTACTTTCAACTATTTTACTACTTCTGTTGCTTCTGGTGACCATCCCTCTTTCAGATGTTTTCTAATTGGCGCCCTTTTTTCTTTCAATCTTGGGATGTAGTTGTGAATGTAGTTCAAGACTCCTAAAAACCTCTGAATTATTTTTGTATCCTTCAATTCATCTGGAAACTGGGTTAACTTAGTCAACACATGTGGATGCATCTAAATAGCACCATTGACTACATGAATTCCCAGAAAATCTATATTGTCTTGAAATAAGCTCATTTTTCTTTCTGACAAAACTATGCCATGCTGTTGAACTTCTTTGAGAAAAATCTCTAAATGCTCTAGATGGGTTTTTACATCTGGACTATGAATGAGAATGTCATCAATGTATGTTACAATGAAATCATATTTAAAGAAAATGAAATCCATTCTTCTATGGAAGAATGCAGGGGCATTTTTCAAACCAAATAGAACAACTTTCCATTGGTAGAATTCAACAAGACAAATAAAAGCAGTTTTATGTCGTTCCTCTTTCTGTATTTGAATCTGATAGTATCCATACTTCATATCAAATTTGCTGAATACTTTACTGTGCTGTATTTTCTTCATTATGGTCTCTGGTCTAGGCAAAGGATAATTAAAAGTCCGAGTAATTGCATTCAGATGTTTATAATTTATCACCATTCTTGGTTTACCTCTGACTATCTCAGAATGATTTCATACCAAAAACGCTGAACAAGAATAATGAGACTCACTCTACTCGATGGGGTGCATTTCTAACAATTCTTTAAATTGTCTCTTTATTTCTTGCTCATCTGAAGGAATGCAAGGAAACAATTTCCCTTTGACTCCATTATCATGCAAGGTCACAATCTCTTGCATTGGACTTTCTACTACCCAAAACTGTTGTGGATTCTCTGAACAACTTTTAAGAAGTCTGTCATGGATAACAGTTTGTTCTGTAGACTAGTTGGGATCTATACATGCCTTTTGTCTTGATTTAGATTCCGCTATAGATTCATATATTTGCAGGATTTCCTACCAATCATCAGAATCTTTTAAAGGTCTTATGGCTCCTACTTTTTTTTGACTATTTTCATGTCTTGCTTCTGAATTTGCAATGAACAATCTAGGCACAACAATAGCCTTTTTCTTCAAATTTATAATTAGCTTATCTTGGCTAATTGTTAATGGAAGCACATAATTTAAAAATGGTATTCCCGACATTAAACTAGCTGATGGATCAAAATGCTGTATTGCAAAAATCTTGACTATACTCCCTCCAACTTTTAATGAAATATTGTCTACATAATGAGTCAAACTCACAGATCCTCCTATTGTTTCAGAAACCAGGATATTTGGTAACGGCTTCCACAGAGATTTAAACAAAGATGGCCTAGCAAAATTGTTTGACCCACTGGTGTCTATGAATGCATCAACAGATATCCATTCATTATTTACTTGAACTTGAACCGAGAAATAAATAAGGCTATTTGTTTTGACTATCTTTTTTAATAGAGTATTTTCTTTTACTTTATTGATCTCTGGCTTGGGAAGACTGGTCGAGGCTGTGGTTTTTTTGTTGAAATGGGCAGAAAGAATTTACTTCTGGAAATGGTAAAACATATTGCTTACCTTTCTACTCTGGCTGTGAAGTTTCAGATTCGTCTTCTGAAACATCAGTTGTTTCTCTAATGACCTCAGTATCACTTTCTTCTTCTTGTTCACTGTAATGGAGTTCTTCTGAAAAGTCATCTTTCAAACAAGATAAAAAGATATTCATTTTTTGTACACATTCTTCTTCTTCTGCATCTGATATTTCAGTCAAAATATTTACATCTGAAATATCATCTTCTGATTCTACTATATACCAATCATCTTGAAATTCTTCTATATCTATATAGGCTTTGAGTTTACTGGATGAATTATTTGGGCACTTTCGTGCAAAATGTCCTTCCTTTTTACAAATGAAACAACAATTGTTGTTTCTCGGTTTTGTTCTTTTCTTCAGGAATTTATGTTTTCTAAACGGCTTTCTTGGATTTGAGACTCTCTTGGTTCTAAATTTACCATACCTCTTTGATTTATTTTTCTTTCTAAACGACGTCCATGGTAACATAATTTTGCAGACATCTGAGTTGGGTGTGATGTCATGCTCCTTCTTCTGCCAACATAAGTATTTAACTTTCTTTGTGATTCGGAAAGAAGGTTAACCCAATATACTTGATCTAGTATTTTATTTTGTACATCTAGATCTTTCATAATGAGGTCTCCTAGATTGCCTGGTAATTTTGACAAAAAAGAATTTTTTTGAGCAACATCATTTGAGATATTAGCTTTGAAAACCTTAGCCATGAAATCTTTACTAAATTGATCAAAATACTTCAGATCTTTCAACTCCATTCGACTAAGATTTGTTATCAATTGCTTTTTCTCATCAACAGGTTCTAGCATGAACTGTGTTTTTAACAGTAACTCTAATGTAGATAGTCTGGCTTCCATGACGACTCTTCTCTCTTCTTCAGATGGTCCCATCCACCATTCATAGACTATACCAGTCATGCGTTTTTCTGCTAGGACCATGATGGATACATTATCCAATTTTGTTGTAATCTGCATCTGATACGGAGCACCTATCCAGATGCGGATTGATTCTCCAGGATTGGAAGAATTATCCAAATCTAGAATGTAGGCACTTGTATTAGCATCATACATATCTTCTTCAACACGTGGATATTTGTTTACTTCTTTGAGGATATGAGCTTTGTTCTGATTATTTATGGAAGGCAAGAAGGAAATTTGGATGCAACTTGATCAAGGGTCATCACTTCCTTTTTTGAAACAAATGGTTTATCTGTTTTATATGCTTCTTTATTTTCATTGGTTAATTTTCCAGTGACCTTTAAAGTGTACTCTTCTGCAATAGTAGCTGTTACTACTTCTTCTGACTCTTCTTCTCCCTGATCCCAATAATTGGGTGCACTCATATTTATTTGAAATCTTGGGATTTCTTTGGCCTTTTTCTTTTGTCGCCTTCTTCTTCTTTCTTCCTTTTCTGATTGTTGCTCATCATAGAGCAGTTTCAGATTGGCATTTATCAATTCAGCTTGTTTGCCTAAATCATCTAGAACATCTTCAACATGTGAACACCAAGTAGTTAGATAATTTCCTATTTGGTATACTTGGTCCATATCATTTGGATTTTGCGAATTTTGTTCTAGCAAAGGAGCGCAATCAGCTCTAGTTGTTGGCTGTCTAGTAATAGAGGAAGAAGTACTGAACTTTGTTTTGGGTGTCCATTTTCCTCCTTTTACAAATCTCTTATTTGCAAACTGGAATTTTTCTTCGGGCGGTGTGTGACTAACATATGTATGATACATCTTATTTACAAAAAAGAAAGGCTTTTCTTTTGGTATGTACAATTGATTGAAGAGAGCGGTACATTAGTGGAAGAACTGGCTTCAGTTATTGAAGGAATATGATGATAGAAAGATTTTCTACCACTAACAGGGGGTTGTTCATTTTCTTGAATGGCTGATAAAACATGTTTCTCTAACATGACTATGGGTCGGGGTACTTTTGGTCGATCTAGAATAATTCTCACACGACCATCTGATATAGACATTCTCTTAATATTTCTTTTTGAATCGTCTGCAGATGCTAGAGATTTATATTGAATATACCAATCATTGGGTAAATATTCTTTATCATAATGAACACCTTCAACTTGAGTGTTGCTCACCCCTACAGTAACACAATCTTTTAGAACTAGCTACCTTAACTTAGGATGCACTGTATTTGTAAACTGGAATGAGGTTTGGATTGACACTGATAGATATTCACTATCTTGAATCATTTCCAAGCCTTGTACTCCTATCAAAGCTTTCCAACAATCTTTTAAATGAATATCAGACAAACTAATGGCATAATCTAGATAGATAGTGCCATATTGACATCCTGGGGATAGATTTCCAAGTATTGTACCTATACAGGCATGTTCATAATTGTTATGTTTGGTATCAAAAATTTCTGCTATGCATGGAGTATTAAGACCATGACGAAATAACGGGGCTAATCCAATTCTTATTCCCCCAAAGTGAAAATACGAGAACTTCTTTTCGGCTACATATTTTCAGAATTTTTTCAATTCATCTTCAGAAAACAAATTGAGACCTACAATTTGTATAGAAGGACCTGGAATTTTTATTTTTAGTTCAACTTCTTTTAACCACACTTTCTTGGATAGACTGAACATTGATGGAACAGGGTAAATTTCCTTACATCTCAAAACAGGCGGGTTCTAACTTTCTGGATCTTCAACTTTCTCATGTTCTATATTGTCAAATTCAAGGGATCTACAGTCTACTTCAGAAATAGATCACCTATCAATATTTGAGAATGATCTTAAGAATTGGCCATGTTGAACTATGACAAACTATTTCAGAGATTGACTGAAGCAACTTTTATCTACTGAGTATTTGTAGAACAAATAATTTTCGAAGGCTTCCTGGCTAACTTTAGACTCTATCTATAGAATGTGTTGTCTTCTAACAGGAACGGGTTTGAGGCTCTGATACCATAAAAACTTAAAGATAGCCTTGATATGAGAAAATTACTTTTAATCAATTCGAATTCTATTAAACAACAAATCTGGGTGTGAGTTTCTTTGGCACGACTGGTGGGACACGAACCCACAATCGCTTGATTAGAAGTCAGAGCCTCAAACCTGTTCCTGTTAGAAGAAAACACATTCTATAGACAAAGTCTGAAGTTATCCAGGAAGCCTTCGAAAAGTATTTGTTATACAAATAATCAGTAGATAAAATTTGCTTCAGTCAATCTCTGAAATAGTTTGTCATAGTTCAACATGGCCAATTTCTTAAGATCATTCTCAAATATTGATAGGCGATCTGTTTCTGAAGTAGACTATAGATCCCTTGAATCTGAAAGTATAGAACATGAGAAAGTTGAAGATCCAGAAAGTTGGAACCCACCTATTTTGAGCTCTAAGGAAATTTACCTTGTTCCATCAATGTTCAGTCTATCCAAGAAAGTGTGGTTAAAAGAAGTTGAACTAAAAATAAAAATATCAGGTCCTTCTGTACAAATTGTAGGTCTCAATTTGTTTTCTGAAGATGAATTGAAAAAATTCCAAAAATATGTAGTCGAAAAGAAGTTCTCGTATTTTCACTTTGGGGGAATAAGAATTGGATTAGCCCCGTTATTCCGACATGGTCTTAATACTCCATGCATAGCAGAAATTTTCGATACCATACATAACAATTATGAACATGCCCGTATAGGTACAATACTTGGAAATCTATCCTCGGGATGTCAATATGGCACTATCTATCTAGATTATGCCATTAGTTTGTTTGATATTCATTTAAAAGATTTTTGGAAAGCTTTGATAGGAGTACAAGGCTTGGAAATGCTTCAAGATAGTGAATATCTATCAGTGTTAATCCAAACCTCGTTCCAGTTTACAAATATAATGCATCCTAAGTTAAGACAGCTAGTTCTTAAAGATTGTGTTACTGTAGGGGTGAGCAACGCTCAAGTTGAAGGTGTTCATTATGATAAAGAAGCTTTACCCAATGATTGGTATATTCAATATAAATCTCTAGCATCTGCAGACAATTCAAAAAGAAATATTAAGAGAATGTCTATATCAGATGGCTGTGTGAGAATTATTCTAGATCGACCAAAAGTACCCCGACCCATAGTCATGTCAGAGAAACATGTTTCACCAGCCGTTCAAGAAAATGAACAACCCCCTGCTAGTGGTAGAAAATCTTTCTATCATCATATTCCTTCAATAACTGAAGCCAGTTCTTCCACTAATGTACCGCTATCTTCCAATCAATTGTACATACCAAAAGAAAAGCCTTTCTTTGCTGTAAATAAGATGTATCGTACATATGTTAGTCATACACCGCTTGCAGAAGAATTCTAGTTTGCAAATCGTAGATTTGTAAAAGGAGGAAAATGGCCACCCAAAACAAAGTTTAGTACTTCTTCATCTAATACTAGACAACCAACAACCAGAGCTAACCGCGCTCCTTTGCTAGAACAAAATTCACAAAATCCAAATGATATGGACCAAGTATACTAGATAGGAAATTATCTAACTACTTGGTGTTCACACACTGAAGATGTTCTAGATGATTTAGGCAAACAAGCTGAATCGATAAATGCCAATCTGAAACTGCTTTATGATGAGCAACAATCAGAAAAGTCAAAAAAGGAAGAAAGAAGAAGAAGGCGACAAAAGAAAAAGGCCAAAGAAATCCCAAGATTTCAAATAGATATGACTGCACCCAATTATTGGGATCAAGAAGAATAAGAGTCAGAAGAAGTAGTAATAGCTATTAGTGCAGAAGAGTCCACTTCAAAGGTCACGGGAAAATTAACCAATGAAAAGAAAGAAACATATAAAAAAAATAAACCATTTGTTTCAAAAAAGGAAGTGATGAACCTTGATCAAGCTGCATCCAAATTTCCTTCTTTTATCCTGCCTTCCATAAATAATCAGAACAAAGCTCATATCCTCAAAGAAGTAAACAAATATCCACGTGTTGAAGAAGATCTACATGCTGCTAATACAAGTGGCTACATTCTAGATTTGGAAAATTCTTCTAATCCTAGAGACTCAATCCGCATCTGGATAGGTGCTCTGTATCAGATGCAGATTACAAAAAAATTGGATAATGTATCCATCATGGTCCTAGCAGAAAAACACATCACTGGTATAGTCTATGACTGGTGGATGGGACCATATGAAGAAGAGAGAAGAGCCGTCATGGAAGCCAGATTGTCTACATTAGAGTTATTGTTAAAAACACAGTTCATGCCAGAACTTGTTGATGAGAAAAAGCAATTGATAACAGATCTTAGTCAAATGGAGTTGAAAGATTTGAAGTAATTTGATAAATTTAGTAAAGATTTCATGGCTAAGGTTTTCGAAGCTAATCTCTCAAATGATGTTGCTAAAAAAATTTCTTTTTTGTCAAAATTACCAGCCAATCTAGGAGACCTCATTATGAAAGATCTAGATGTACAAAATAAAAGACTAAATCAAGTATATTGGGTTGACCTTCTTTTTAGAATCACAGAGAAAGCTAAATACTTATGTTGGCAGAAGAAGGTGCATGAAATCACGCCCAGCTCAGATGTTTGCAAAATTGTGTTACCATGGACGCCATTTAGAAAGAAAAATAAATCAAAGAGGTATGATAAATTTAGACCCAAGAGAGTCTCAAATCCAAGAAAGCCGGCTAGAAAATATAAATTCCCGAAAAAAAGATAAAAAACTGAGAAACAACAACTGTTGTTTCATTTGTAAAAAGGAAAAACATTTTGCACAAAAGTGCCCAAATAACTCATCTAGTAAACTAAAAGCCTGTATAGATATAGAAGAATTTCAAGATGAGTGGTCTATAGTAGAATCAGAAGATGATATTTCAGATGTATATATTTTGACTGAAATATCAGATGCAGAAGAAGAAGAATGTGTACAAAAAATGAATATTTATTTATCTTGTTCAGAAGATGACTTTTTAGAAGAACTCCATTACAGTGAATAGGAAGAAGAAAGTGAAGAAGAAAGTGATACTGAGGTCATTAGTGAAACAACTAATGTTTCAGAAGACGAATCCAAAACTTCACAGCCAGAGCAGAAAGGTAAGAAATTTGTTTTACCATTTCCAAAAGTAAATTCTTTCTGCCCATTTCAAAAAAGAACCACAGCCTCAACCAGTGTTCCCAAGCCAGAGATCAATAGAGTAGAAGAAAATACTCTATTAAAAAAGATAGTCAAAATAAACAGCCTTATTTATATCCCAGTTCAAGTTCAAGTAAAGAATGAATGGATATTTATTGATGCATTCGTAGACACCAATGGGTCAAACAATTTGGCTAGGCCATCTTTGTTTAAATCTCTGTGGAAGCCATTACAAAATATCCTAGTTTCTGAAACAATAGGAGGATTTGTGAGTTTAACTCATTATGTAGACAATATTTCATTAAAAGTTGGAGGGAGTATAGTCAAGATTTCTGCAATACAACATTTTGATCCATCAGCTAGTTTAATGTTGAGAATGCCATTTTTAAATTTTGTGCTTCCCGTAACAACCAACCAATATAAGCTAATTATAAATTTGAAGAAAAAGGCTATTGTTGTGCCTAGATTGTTCATTGCAAATTCAGAAGCAAGACGTGAAAATAGCCAAAAATGAGTAGGAGCCAGAAGACCTTTAAAAGATTATGATGATTGGCAGGAAGTCCTGCAAATATATGAATCCAGAGCCGAATCTAAATCAAGACAAAAGGCATGTATAGATCCCAACTGGTCTACAGAACAAACTACTATCCATGACATACTTCTTAAAAGTTGTTTAGAGAATCCACAATAGTTTTGGGTAGTAGAAAGTCCAATGCAAGAGATTGTGACCTTGCATGATAATGGAGTCAAAGGGAAATTGGTTCCTTGCACTCCTTCAGACGAGCAAGAAATAAAGAGACAATTTTTTTTTTTTTAGAAATGCAGCTCATCGAGCCAAGTGAGTCTCATTATTCTTGTTCAGCTTTTTTGGTACGAAATCATTCTGAGATAGTCAGAGGTAAACCAAGAATGGTGATAAATTACAAACCTCTGAATGCAATTACTCAGAGTTTTAGTTATCCTTTGCCTAGACCAGAGACCATAATGCAGAAAATATAGCATAACAAAGTATTCAACAAATTTGATATGATGTTTGGATACTATCATATTCAAATACAGAAAGAGGACCGACATAACACTGCTTTTATTTGTCCTGCCGGATTCTACCAACGGAAAGTTGTTCCATTTGGTTTGAAAAATGCCCCTGCATTCTTCCAGAGAAGAATGGATTTCATTGTAACATACATTGATGAAATTCTCATTCATAGTCCAGATGTAAGAACCCATCTAGAGCATTTAGAGATTTTTCTCAAAGAAGTTCAACAACATGGCATAGTTTTGTCAGAAAGGAAAATGAGCTTATTTCAAGACAGTATAGATTTTCCGAGAATTCATGTAGTCAATGGTGCTATTCGATGCAACCACATGCGTTGACAAAATTAACCTAGTTTCCAGATGAATTGAAGGATACAAAAATAATTCAGAGGTTTTTAGGAGTCTTGAACTACATTCACAAGTACATCCCAAGATTGACAGAAAAACAACGCCAATTAGAAAACATCTGAAAGAGGGATGGTCACCAGAAGCAACAGAAGCAATAAAACGGTTGAAAGCAGAAGGTCAGCAATTGCCAAAACTTCAACCACCAGGTGATGGTTTGCTTATACTTCAAACTGATGCTTCTTTAGATTTTTGGGCAGCCGTTCTTTTTGAACGAAGGGAGAAAGGTGAAGAAAGAGTTTGTGCCTATGCATCAGGTGAATTCACATCAAGCCAGAAGAATTACTTCATAGTAGAAAAAGAAACATTGGCTATATTCAATGGGATACAAAGGTTTGAGTTATATCTTACACCTATAAAATTCTTAATAAGAACAAACTCCAAGAATTTTAAATATTTTTTATCTGCAAGATATCAAGACAAATTGCAAAAGGAAGAATCCTTGCATGGAAGGTTTGGTTCCAACGATTTGATTTTGAAGTCGAATGGATCCCAGGTAATTCAAATTATTTGACACATTCATTAACCAGGGATATGAATAAATCCTTCATTACTTGTCCAGGTTCGTGTTTTACCATTCCAGGAAAAGGACCACAGGACGACAATTTTTATAGATTTGTTGATAGATTCAGATTGCTTGAAGGACATGCAAGCCATCTTGCAGAAGAAATCAAGAAATTAGTGGGAATGAGACTGAGAAGAAACACATGGATTAGAAAATGCCAAGCATGGAAATCCAAGAATGTAGGTATGTCTTTAGGCCTGGATGCTGAATTGGTAAAGGTATATCCTTTGCCTAACATGAAAGTAAAATTAATTTTCAAAAGTCTCTCAGATCTATGGTCTAGTGAATATACTGAAAAAATGATATGGATCCTAAAGGTTTTAAATTACTATCAACTTATTGAAGGAGTTGATTTTGGCCTCAGCATTTTCACAGGAGCAAAAATTTTAGATCTTGAAGCCATTCCTTTTAAGCCTGAATTAGAGAAATACATTGTTTCTCTAAAAATATGAGACATTTTTGAGGAATTAAAAGCATATTTTCTTCAAAGGTTTGATGAGAATTATGCACCAAATGACACTTTTCCTCAATATGAAATTTTTGAAGGATTTGCTGACTAGGAGATAAAAGATGGTTTCTGTAGGAAAAGGCCAACCACAAGGATATCTCAATGCATTCAACGAACTTTGCAATATCTCAGAACTTTTTCATCTCCGTGGGATTATCATAGTCTCAGACTAAGAGAAATTATCACTCCTAATCCTTTTGCACAAGTTTTTAGTCATGAGCAGATCGGAGAAATTCAGACTAGCAATAATGAAGAAATGATTAAAGAACATGCTGGATGGTTTAATGAATTTGGGAATCTGAGATTAACATAGAAGATATAGATTCTAGAGAAAATGGACGACTTACAAGGAGAACCAAAGGCATTAAGGCTCTTAATTAATCAAAAGGCTTTGGTAGCTATTAGTGTTATTTCAAGCAATTGGAATAATAATGTGATCCATATTATTAGCCTGATGATTTCAAATAGAATCTGTACATCTATGATTTCTGAATTAGGCTGGAAAAACAAAGAATATATGAGTGATAATTGTAGAGAATGGGTTCAACATGAAATTGAAAGTTCCACTAATATGTTTCATATTTTTAATTGGGAACTCCTAAACGGCATCGAATTGGCAGTACAGAGATCATCCACAATAAAAAATGTCTTTAAAGATTCTTTCTTAGATATCAAGATTAATCCTTTATCTTTCCTTACCAAGTGGGGAAAACAACTTGCCTCGTACACACCTCAGCAATAGAAACTCCATTGAATAAAAGTGAATATGGAACAAGGAAAGTCGTCAAGAGCATCATCAAAAAGGACAATAATATTAGTTGAAGATGCCAAAGGAAAAGGAAAAGCAAAAGAATCTACTTTACGAGATGAACAACAGGATGCCCAGGACCCAACAGACATCGATTGGGACAAAGAGTACTCTAAGTTGATAGAACATCACTACCAAAAGATGCTTGACGACTCAAGGCCAATACATGATTCTTTAGAAGAATTTAATGCTGATAATGACTATGATTCAGATAGAAGTCTAATGGGACCTTGGTAGAATCTTTTGTACATATGTATCAAAAAGGTTGAGTAGACACCATCGATGAAAAATATGCCAAAAGGACCCTCAATTATTTCTGCTTTTTCATTATAGTTTAGATGAGTAGAGTTAGAAAGTCTATATAAAGAGAGATCAACAGAGGTTCAAGACATCGCTTGACTGAGAACTCTGATATTTGATGTTGTAATAAGCCTTATGTATTTTGCTTGTTTTGATTAATATCGAAGCCTACTGGGCCGCCTGTCTGAGGATAGTTTTGTCATCCAAAAGAACTTGGAACTGTAAGGCGAAGGCATTGGAGACCCGTGGAGAGAGGTCGTAGTTGCATGTGCATGTTCGATTGAGGAGAAGAAACTGACACTTAGATTTGCTATTTAACAGACTTCGAATTGATTAAAAGTAATTTTGTCATATCAAGGCTATAGGTAATCTTTCACATTTCGAGAGTCAAAAAAGGGCTTAAAGATAACTCCAAGGGGTTTTTTTTCCGTACAATTTTGCCGAGCCCAAAAAAGTGATAAAAGTATACTTAGTAACTTATTCTCATGTATTTATGAGAACAAGAAGGAACAAAGACTAAGCTTGAGATAAGTTTCATTTTTACACAAGCTTGAAACAGAGAAAAAATTGTGCTTGAGATAGGTTTCACTTTTCCACAAGCTTGAAACAAAGAAAAAAATGTGGTTTAGATAGGTATAATTTTTACACAAGCTTGAAATAGAGAAAAAACTGTAGGTTTCATTTTTACGCAAGCTTGAAATAGAGAAAAAATTGTTCCTGAGATAATTTTCATTTTACACAAGATTGAAACAAAGAAAATAATGTGCTTGAGATAGGTTCCATGCCCCCCATCATAATGGCAGAGGCTAGTGGCTTAATTCTAGCATGATAACTAGAGGCACATGCCCCCAAGCTTCGTTTCATCCACCCAAGTAGACTACTATTTACTAATAGATGGATGAAATGAAGGTTCATTTACGAGATCAGGTGAAAGACTCGACTCAACATTTATGAGATCTAGTCAAAGAATTGAATCAATTAGAGGGGGATCAATTTCATTCTTTAACGAGCTTGACACAAGAAATGGAACTATGCTCATAGAAACTTATTTCATTTTTTAATGAGCTCGACACAAGAAAAGAACTATGCTTGACACCTTGTTCCATTTTTTAACGAGCCTGACACAAGAAAAGAACTATGGTTGATAGATTGGTTTCATTGTTTTGCGATCTTGAAACGAAAATTACTATGCTCGGGTGCTTGTTTCATTTTTTAACAGCTTGAGATAGAAAAGGAACTTTGGTTAGCATGACATCTTGTCATGGATTCCTGGAAGAAATACTTGTGAAGGGAATCACCTCAATCATGGCTTATAAGAGGTTTTCATTAGATGGAAGAACAATTCCTTAGAAGAAAATCATGTCAAGGGACTCAATAGGGGTAGGAAGATCAAGCTTCAGTGTCCCCATTGAAGGGTTTATTATGTCACTTACCACATCCAAGTCATAGGAAATCAAGCATACAACGAGAGGCTCATTTTTATCAGTAAGTGAAGGCATGGGACAAGTTGCCACATAATTAATCTATGGTGGGGTGTGTTAGTGTCGGTCTTGAGCCCTCCATCAGTGATCAATAGCTCTTTGCATATGCATAGTTAGGTGTCTCATCAGTGTCAATTTTGCATCCCACTAGGCATGCCATAACACTGAATGGAGGAGCTGGCAACGAGTGTTATTTCCACACCAGGTGGAAGGGGCCTCGCTTTCTTCATCGGCATAGGCAGTACGAGAGGGCAAGCAGCCCATGATTGAGGATGAGGCAGTTGGCGAGGCACATGATGATTTCACTGGTCGTGATGCCCGCTCCCCCCCTTCAAATTTTTATGAGATTATCAAGCAGAAAGAGGAGGAGAACCTCGTGTTGCAAAAAAAGCTCCAAATGGCCCAATGGACCAACACTTATCTAGAACAGCGCACCAAACAATTAGAAGAAGAAAAAGAACTTGATGAGCTATGGAGGATCCGCAGTGATCGAACTTTGAACTGTAGGAGGCCCGGTGACCCATTGCC
>APFE030533147.1:276703-292116 GCA_000404065.3 Pinus taeda
CTTGTGTATAAGGAAAATTTAGGGAGGTTTGATGGTTGGTAGTTAGATCAGGACCAACAAACGAAAGCTAGTTAATAGTCACAATATTTCTATTATGAGGGAAATACATCACACAAAAGAGTGTGGACACACCAACTTTGATGGCATAGACATAGTCTCGCCCAACGTGAAAATTGAAATCCAAGGGGCTTTCGACCACCATGACATAAATACATACCATTTTTCCTTCCAAGGTGATTGGAAGTTGAGGAAGTATCCCTAAAGTTTCACTGACTCCTTTATT
Source organism: Pinus taeda (assembly GCA_000404065.3). Classification (NCBI taxonomy): domain Eukaryota; kingdom Viridiplantae; phylum Streptophyta; class Pinopsida; order Pinales; family Pinaceae; genus Pinus; species Pinus taeda. Next base: position 276,987 of record APFE030533147.1, read on the forward strand.
AGAAGCCAACAAATTCTTAGCAACAAACACAAGCTGAGTGGAGCCCAAAGCTTTCCAAGTGGTTGCGGATAAAATACTAACAGAAGCACCTTAACTATAATAGTGTGACACATGTTCTTATCACAAGCCTTCACAATTATTTTCAAAGGGACAGAAGAAGGGAGACATGGATCTTTTAGTCTATTTCAGTTTAAGGAAATGACCTCAACACTTGGAGGGGGTTCCATGAAAACGGGTGAAATGCCCCCTTATGCAATGGAATCTGAAGTAACAAGAAGAACTTGAGCAATATTAAATTCACTCTCTAAGGGGATATTGGGATTGAACGAATATGGAATCAATTCGACTGCTTTATCAACCTAAGTGATACGAGTTTCACTCTCCAAGGGAAGAGTGAAACAACAAATATTTGACTCTAAGAAAACCATCACTATAAGTCATCAAGGAATTATTTCTTACCTCAAACCAAAAAATTCATTGTAGGTTGAAGGCAATATAACTAGGTTGAAAAGGTCAGACATTATAATGAAAAGATCGTCGCAAAATGTGAGATAAATGGTCAAAAAAACCAAATACTCAAAACAATTAGAAAGAAGTGACAAAGGAGGTTAAAATCAGTTACATTGGAATTTACAAAAGTCATGAAAGAAGTATAGACGTGTTGGAATTTGAAAGAATCAAAGGTAATAAGGACCAAAACACCCAGATTTTGTTAAAGTGGACCAGATCAAGCGAGTGAGATCAAGGAAAGGAAATCTATAAAAAGGCTAAAGGAAAGTTGGAAAGATAGAATTTGGAGCATACATTGAGATGCTGTGGGTGTGAACTCTGATGGAATTTCAAATCTTTCTATTATAACTATGAAATTGTCTTGTATTTTGGCCTGATAGTTATTCAAGATCTCACATCTTATGAAGAGCACACTATAATGTAATGATCTTGTTGATAATGGAAATAAGTGTTGCATGAATGTCTATTAATATATATGGTGATGGATTATTTAGCCTATTAATTTTTTTTTAGATTATGGTTATGAATGCTTCCTATTGTTCTTAGTTGTAAGGTGGTTCTATTTTATTACTGACTGAAATGAAGATGTTAATGATATATTTAATATAATATTTGTGCAATGAGTTGTTTGTTAACCCATTCCTAGATTATGTTTTATGATTCCTTATCCTTTTGGTAAGTCTTAGAAATCCTTGGGTGAGACACTTCTCTTCTCAAGAGAAGTGAAAATGCCGATGAATTGCTAGACTACGATGGACTTCTTTGTTGACACCTTTTAAAATTTAACGCCAACAAATGGTTCCATTGTTGGGACCCTAATTATTTTGAAGGGAGATGAACCATTGTATCAAGGATCCTTAGAGGAGATCTTCAAGATTGGTGGAATAAACAAATTGATCGATTTAGTTTGTAGTAAGCGCAATTGCGACATACAGATTTTGAGCGGGTAAAGGACGAAGTTTTGTTTTCCGAACCCATCTGTGATCAAAATGAAATATTTTGGTGTGATTTCCCCGATGAACTTCATAACTAGTTGTGTCAGTTGCAGATTAAAGGAGGGGTTGGAAATGGTCTTAGACCACGTCATACTTGGACAACTTCCGATCTAGCTAAGTTGCATAAATTAGATATTGATTTGACGAGGGATGTTTACTTTTGGGTACAAATGACTCTAGAAAGTTATATTATTGAATTTTCTATAGAAGATCATTTAGCTTTTTCTAAAGATGAAGTTGTTGTCAAGTACGGGTTGTGGGGAAGGTTGTTGAAGGAAGTCCCTCTTTGGATTAAAATTTTGATGGTGGAAGAAAACCTATTGCCATTTCAAGAACATAATATGGTAGCTTAAACTCTAAGTACTAGGGGTAGGATCTAGTGGAGAGACTCTGCTTCGTTGCGAAAGATGAAGACATTTTTGTGATGGATGCATATGAGTCGCAGAGGGCTCGAGATTTAAGGGAAAAAAGAAGAGGGAAGATAGTTGATGAGTGGAAAGAGTGGACATTGTGTGAAATCTAAAGACGAAATAGAGGGTTACACCAAATAGGAGAGGTGTTGAGTAGTCCAAGGTTGTAGATAGAAGGACCAAGTAGTTCAAATTTTCTGCGTATAGGAGGTAGTAGCGGCGAGATTTCTAGCCAAATAGTAGGTGTTGTAAGCAGTGCCTTTAGAAATATGGAGGGAAGTAGCGGAGATCCTCATGAGTCAAAAGGAATGAAGACACCAGATGAATCGAGACCTTTAGTTGAGTTAATGAACCAGAGTACCCCTCCTGACGATGAAATGCATTTTGTGATGCAACGGTTGTTTTCAAGGATGATGCATCCCCTATAAGTGATATTTCATTGGTTAATAACATAGCTAGCTCCTTCCCTAACCTTCCCCTTGGTACCTTATTATAATCCTGTTCATTTTATTTCAAAGTTAGATAAGACTATAAAAGTTTGAAAGATTTATAATGCATATACACTATAAGAAAAATACCTTCTAGCAGAGGTTATAATGAAGGTTTTTAGTGTTATAAAATTGACAAAAATTGTCAAAAAACATCCACTACAACATCCGTTTGTGGTAGCAGATGTTCTAGTGGAGATGATAACAAAAATTCATCACAACTGAAAAAATTTGGGCAGACGGAGGTTTTAGCGACGCTCTTCATGGAGACAATAACATCAGTGTGTTAAATAAATAAAAGCACCAAGGATGTATACATAACCAAAAGCGCCAAGGCGTTGAATGCAAAGAACATCGATGCCTGAAATATATACAAACCCAATGCATATAAATTAATAAAATGCCCCGGGGCATTCTTTTTAGGAACGACAACAAGGCATACAAAAATATATTGTAGACCCGGTGCTTTAATTTAAATTCACAGCTCCGATGCATATGATTTGCATAAAAACATCAGTGTGCTACTCATATAAAAGAACTGATGCTGTTAATTTGAATAATGCACCAGGGTTGGAAATAATATTTTGTAGCACCGGGTTGTTAGTTCTATGAAAGCACTGGTGCTTTAATAGTTACACTGCACTAGGGTTTTAAATGCAAACAACACTGGTGCTTGAAGAATATAACACCCCGATGCTGTCGTTTTTAGAAAAGGCACCGATCATGCAAAAATCTTGAATAAATGGTGCTTTTAAATAAAATAACACACATGTGCCTATTTATGTTATAGACATACCGATATTTTGTATGATATTTTCTCTTTTTTAGAAACATCGACCTATGACAGTGCAATTATTGTAATTTTTTAATTCTATTATTCATCAAAAAATCAACATATATCTTATGACAATATTCATAAAAATTAAATTTTGATTAGTGCATTTGTATATGATGTATGGATTAATGTGTTATATCATCAAATTTCACATCTCTTCATTATAATATTTAATCATCCATATATTTAATCAGTGGAGTAACGTTTCATAGTGACACTGGATAATGCAATAGAATAAATAAAAATGTATTTTATTATATATCAATAAGAAGTTCTTTGTCATACAAAATGTGATAGTTATTGATAACTTCTTGTTTTTCAATTGGGACACTATGTCCATTAAATTAAACAAAATGTATGATTTTCACAGACAATTATTTAAAAAAATACAACAAATTGCATTGATATCCAAATAGATCATCATTCTTCATTGGAATTGTTTTTAGTGCTCGAGCTGCTTCCATGAATTAGGTTATTTGGACGGATTTTTTGTCGTTTGCATCAATTTTTTTGCTCTTCTTGATCATGTTCCATATGCAAACATAAAAAAAAAAGTGTAATGAGTGTATCTACATTGGCGAGAATAATGACAATTGAAATAAACAATATACATCACTGTAAATTGAATAGTAATTTACCATAGCAAGAAGTGGCTCATGAACCATACATATGGTTTCAAAACCAAGTCTCATGCCTTGTTGCAACCAGTCTTTTGTTGGTGTAGTTCCATACTTTGTTTCCTGTAAGTTTTATACCCCATTATAAATCATAGATTTAATATAAAGGATTATTATTATTATTTATATATTTATTATAAACTCAAAGAAGTATAACAACATAGATACTTACAAATTATACAATTAATTTTTGATATGCCAACATCTAATTACCCAATGTCAATCAATTCTTCCGATTTTTTTTCTTTGTATGTTAGGACCTATTTGAAGACATTCAAGGATAATTGCTTTAAAACAACTTAAAATATACAAAAATGAAATCTTGAGTTGCTATAAGGAAATATTAACAATTACTCACAAACTTTGATATCAACCCTTTCTTCATTGTCACCCTGTTTTATGTGCTGAATGAGTTCAATTTTGTTTTATTTTCTACAAGAAAATACTTGAAAATTAATATTTAATGCTAAATTATTTTATTTCATTACAAAGTCAATCATGATTACATACATTTGAAGCATGATGTTGTTGAGATGGCTCCTCTTGTGATGTAATTATGTCCATTTCTTTGACCATCTCCTTGTACACTTTTTTGGATTCCTACTGGCATGTTTCACATATCAACTTGTTGATCCTTTGGGATTTGCATAATCTTCCTAAACAAAGTAATAAAATATTTTTTATATTAATATATGAAAACTGAATATAACAAAATTGATATTGATAAATGAATGGTTTGTAGTAATATATACATATAATTTTAGAAAATCATTTTAATTAGGAATGTTACCTTTTGAATTATTATTTTTTGTTTTTGTATGGTTTTGCTATTGCAAGTATGATAAGTCTCATTGACTATTGCTTTGGAAACACTTCGTGTAAGTTAGATATAATTTAGTTCTTGGAATCACTGGATTGATTTTGTATTATAAGTGGACAGTACGTCTATATGTTTGTTCCACTATCCCTCATATTTTTGTAAAAATCCACCCCCCCTTAATTAACCTCCAGTACCACTCTAGATGAGCTAAGGACCAATTCATCATCATTTACATGTTGTACAATTTTTCTTTTCTTGGAACGACATTGATATTTTCCTTCGTTGTTGCTCCCTATAAAAGATTAAACATATATAAATTAACAGATTGTCTGAAACATGTTATCTAATGATGCAGGACTCAGATATAAATCAGAAGCGTTTACATTGGTTGGTTTAGCTCGACCAATCACCAAACAACGCTTTAACATACAATCCGCCAACGAATGCCGGTCCCACTTGAATGCACAAAACAGACTCCAAATAAAATAAACTCGCATCCATACACTTCTCGGGTCTGCTCAGGCCTAAGCCCTATCGGCTTCAATCTCCACCATTGATCTTACCATTTAATCCAACGGTTGTTGATCCACCCGATCAACAAACCCAATCGCCATCCTCCACTGTTTAATCAAGGCACACTTGATCTAACGGTCAATAGCGATATCGCACGAGAAACTTGTGCGACACTTAACCACCCTTACAGAGCCTATAAGGATTATAAATCCTCAATCTATTAAAGTTTAGATCTGCCTTTGATGTTAAAGTCCAATCTCTTTATGGCTTGATATCCGTTGGATAATGGAGGCCTTCAACTAGCACGCGGATTACCAAATAGCTCAACCCCCGTAGTTGATTGTGACGTAAGCGTTTGAAATTTAGATCGACAGTTGTGATTGAGTGCGGAGCTTCAAACATGATCAAGACATCCGTACACTCCTATCCCCCGGTCTATTCCTCCGCCATTTATATCCGTTGATCTAAACGATCCGATGGCTCCCTCTGCACTTGTTCATTTATGATGGACTTCACATTTCCACCCAGATTAATTCTGCCACACTCTGTTTAAAGACTCACGACACTCATACAACAGTTAACGAGTTTTGTTGTTGGATTGCCATCGATCCTTATAGTGATCGATGGTCGATCAACAATCTCATGACACGAAATTTAACCCACAGTAAAGAATATATATGTAAATTGTAAACAATCCCTAAATCTTTCATTATGCATACATGGCAGATAATTACATTAAATAAAGTCTTCTCGAGACTTATCAATTCCATTAAATTAGCTCATTTTTAATAGAAATTTTCTCCCGTTTTACATGATTGTCCACGTCTCCTCCTCCATAGATTTGACTTAGACTTTTGATTAAGGGTGGTTGGATGCTCCTACATCAGACTCTTGAGGCACAAAAATTTATGACCTCCTGGCCATATGCTTCTCCTTAATCCCATAGAAATTCTACCCACTTCCTCAGTGGAACTACTTTCATGATCTTTCTGTGAGCTGCAACAAAACCTCTGCATTAACAATCTTCTCTGCTACATGATACTTCACCAAGCTTCCCTCCTGGCTTAGTCTTTCGACATCTCTCTGGTTCTCTCTTTTGTGGAACCATATGCGCACTCCATGCTCTAGGCTGCCGCAAGTTTTCTCACCTTCTGTTGTCGCTATCTGTACAATAGTGTAAAGATCACAAACTCACCAATATTCACATAACTGTACCTCCTACTTTCACACACAAATATTCTTTCTACTCGTAGGAAAACTTTCCCTACTCTGATACCACTTTGAGTAGGAAAAACCACCTAAAGGAAATTTCCCTGACTTTCATAATAACCTTATCATTAACCTATTGTTTATGGTCCACGTATACAAATTGGAGCATTTACTTTGGTGGGTTTTAGCCCGATCAATCACCAAATAACTCTTTAACATATAATCCGCCAACGAACACCAGTCCCGCTTGAATGCACCAAAAAGGACTCTAAATAAAATAAACTCACGTCCATACACTTCTTGGGTCTGCTCAAGCCCAAGCCCTATCAGCTTCAATCTTTGCCATTAATCTTACCATTTAATCTGATGGTTGTAGATCCACCCAATCAACAAACCCAATCGCCATCCTCCACTGTTTGATCAAGACACGCTTGATCTAACAATCAATAGTGATATCACATGAGAAACTTGCGTGACACTTAACCACCCTTATGGAGCCGATAAATATTATAAATCCTCAATCTATAAAAGTTCGGGTCCGCCTTTGAAGTTAAAGTCCGATCTCTTTATGGCCCGATATCCATTGGATAACGGAGGCCATAAAATCCTACGGTCTGCAGCTCTTCAACTAGCATGCAGATTACCAAACAACTCAACCCCCGTAGTTGACTGTGACATAAGCATTTGAAATTTAGATCGACTGTTGTGATTGAGTGCGGGCCTTCGACCATGATTAAGACATCCGTACACTCCTATCACCACATGGTCTATTTCTCCGCCATTCTTCTTTCACCATTTATATTCGTTGATCTAAACGATCCGACGGCTCCCTCTTCGCTTGTTCGTTTATGATGGACTTCACATTTCCACCCAGATTAATTATGCCACACTCTATTTAAACACTCACGACACTCATACAACAGTTAATGAGATTTATCGTTGGATCGCCATCGATCCTTATAGTGATCGATGGTCGATAAACAATCTTGTGACACGAAATTTGACTCACAGTAAATAATATATATGTAAATTGTATACAGGCATACAAAAATCCACATAACAAGTATATCTTAATTATATACAGAATTGGTTACAGTCTAAGGCATTTTAGCCTTAGTCACAATTCCTCTATCAATTACATTGTATTCTCACTCTTTGCCTATGCTCCCTATCAGAACACATAGGTTCATAATATATAGAAATAACTATAGAATCATAGATCATTCTAGATCCATGATATTCTCATAAAATCGTTCAAACAATCCCTAAATATTTTGTTATTCATACATGGCAGATAATTACATTAAATTAAGTCTTCTCGAGACTTATCAATTCCATCAAATTAGCTCGTTTTTAATAGAAATTTGCTCCTGGTTTACATGATTGTCGATGTCTCCTCCTCCACAGCTTTGACTTTGAATTTTGATTAAGGGTGCTCGAATGCTTCTACATCATCTAATATTCTTAAGTATATTTTTAATGAAAATTAAAAAAAAAACTAATATTGAATAATACTTTTTCATTCACCTCATTCTTCCTTCCACAATTTTTCTATTAGACTTTTAGGTTCTTTTGCACTTAGATTAGAAATAATCTTATCTATCTTCTTCATTTTGTGGCTTTTCATGACACACACTAACCAATACATATTAGATAAACTTACATATAGCTCAACCATATTAATTTTGTAAGGAATTTACAAAGAACTTTCCTTTTCTGCATTTTTGGATGTGTTATCATTGTGCCTATCAACATTTTTGTTACTCAACAAATTCTCATACATTTTTTTTTTATTATCAATATACAACCTATACCATTTAATACATAAGCCATTAAATATATTTTATACATAAATCAAATCATTTTCAGCCAAAAAGAGCTCTGATAACTGCTGCAGTTATTTGAATAAACGCCACCGTGTGTTTAATCTATTAAACATGCATGGCATTTAATTGTCCAACATCGACAAGGAAATTTATGTTTTTAAAATAATTTGAAATTATGATAGAGTGATTTGTAACAATAAAAGCACTACCATCGTAGTAAAAAAAAAACATAAAAAATTAAACACAATTCACTTAACGGTGCTATTTGGTAGAGGTGAGCTAGTGTGTTATATTATACCGGGTGCACCGATAAACAAACCCTATTTGTAAATACAGACAAGGTTGACAGGATTCAATGTGATACGTAATGATAGAAGCATCGCCAACACCGGTATGTTATATTACACAGGGCGCACCATGAAATAGATGCCACTTTTTAAAAAAATGGACAGGGCCGACAGGGTTTGGATATGATTCAATAAGTGATTCCCTTAATTTAGATGTCAAACACCATATTGTAATTACACAAATCCATTAAATATAAAATGCCTAAAATGAAAAAACCTATTTGTGAAGTGGTAGAGGGAGTTAAACACTAAGGTGAAATGTTTTAGTCACATAAGCAAGAAAAAGCAAGGGTTTAAGGTAAGTATTGATATTTTTTGCTTTGTTTTGTTTTGTTTGTTTTTTGAATTTTATTTAAATCTAAATAAGAACAACGTTCCTAAATTTTTTTAATAGTAAAATCAACAGTGATTTTTTTATTAAGCAGGGTTTTAATTTTTTTTTGAATAAATGTAACAAAAATTGTAAATATTTTTAACAGTGAAATCAACAGTAAAATTTAAAAAAATTTCTATGCAAGGTTTTGATTAAATCACCGTACCTTTCAAATTTTGATCTTTCTGTGGTACCAAAGTATTTTATTGCTCCAAAGTGCTCCTAGAATGTCTCTTTTGCAAATGATCTCTCTTTTAATTAAACCCTAACAAAAATTCTAAAATTTTTTAATAGTAAAATCAACAACAAAATATAATTTTTTACCATGTAGTGTTTTGAGTGAATCACCATACCTTTCAACTTCTGATCTTTTGAATAGTTCTGTCGCTCCAAATTATTCTGCTACTACACGATGCCACTGATATGTCTTACACATCTCTCCCTTGAATTTTTAGGAAAAATAATGAAATAGTGAATAACTTATTACTATTTAAAATACTTTATGAAATTAGATTTTGAAAAATCATGTGTCGCTCATTTTTCAATTTGAAAATTGCGTTTTTTTTTTGTTTTTTTTTTGTTTTTTGTTTTTTTTGTTTTTTGTTTTTGTTTTTTTGTTTTTGTTTTTTTTTTTTGTTTTGTTGTTTTTTTTTTTTTTTTTTTTTTCACTTAATCCAAAGACTGGTGCATTCAATAGTAAAGAGCACCAATGCGTTTACAAGTAAAGCACACCGATTATGATAAATTATCGGTGCACCAAATTTTTTAAACACGCCAACATGATAGAATTCCTTTTTTAATTTTTGAAATCTTGAAAAGGTGCGGTTAATATTTTAACGCAACAATGCAGTTTTTATTTAAATGCATCGGTGTAGTAATTGTTAGAAGAGCACTGACATGGTATAACTCTTTTTTATTTTCGAAATATCAGAAACAAGCATGGATTGATGTTGTTTTTATTTAAACACATCGGTGCTATTTTTTTTAACAAGAGCACCAATATGATATAATACCTTTTTATTTTCAAAATCTTGGAAATTGGTGCAATAATTATTTTAATGTCCTGATGTGGTTATTATTTAAATGCATTGGTGTGGTTACTCCTAATAAGAGCACCAATAGGGTTTAAAATCTATCTGAATTTTTATTTTCACATAAAATGACATATTCATCTCAAATTATCCTTTAGGACACGTTCACATGAGTTACAATAATTCATAGTATACATTTTTTTCTTAAAATCACCTTATTCTTGAAAAATGGTTTGAAAGCTATATTGAAATTCAGATTGTGGTTATATGGTTCTCAAAATTAATTTTAGGTATTTACATAAAATTTTATTTTTGGTTGTTTTTCAAATGCAAGGAGAAAATCTCATAATATCAAATTGCCAATTCTTCAAATTCTAGCTCATTCCATATTGCTCAAAGTCCTTGATGGAGTTCTCCCTTTCCATCTTCAGTAAGTTCAGATTTTATTTATATTTCAATAGTCTTTTTTTTTTTTTTTTTTTTTTTTTTTTTTTTTTTTAATTTTTTTTTATCCATGTCAGTTTGAATAAAAATATATCCAAATTTGTAGGATACTGATTTAGAATTGAGTTCAAATGCATAAAATATTCCTCCATTTCAAAACGCTAGAAGCTCTTATTAGGAGTAATATATCACAAGAAGTTGGTAGATGAAAATGGGGAGCCGCTTCACCCTGCCAATTTGAACATGGCATCTTCCAACCACAATATTGAATGAACGATGGTAATAATTGTTTGGTACAATGTAATTTCAAAAAACCAATTGCATTGACATTATTATTAATATCATTGATGTACTAATGTTTAATATTTTTTGAAGTTAGGATTCTAGTTATGATGAACGACCCACTTACCATCTTCCAATGCATCCCACTACAATGTCAAAATTAGAGAAGGTTGCATTAAGAGAAAGAATCAGACAGGAAGCATACAAAAAATGGTTGAATCAACTAACTATTCAATTCCCACTACGTCCAGATTCACCAATTAACAATGACTACAATAATAATAGTTCTTCAACACAAGTTGACAATGGAGGCAATCAAATAGAGGTTGGCATGGATTTTTGCTTACAGGATATGACTGCCATGAAGGTAATGTTATTATATGCATTCCAAAACGATGTGCTAGGGGATGATGCTCATATCAATGATAACTTATTCGAAAGCCTTAAATCTGCTTCCACCACCACTCTCTTTGGACCTAGTGGAAAGTCAAAGTCTACTCAGATGGGGACAACGATGTTACTATACAATTTGAAATAAAAGTTTGGCATGTCGAATGCATGTTTCATGAAAATATTGAGGTAATTGACCTGCATGATCAATCAAGTTCCCTATATTTTGAGAAATCTTGTCACTCAATCAACATTAAAAATGGCCCAATTTTATGAATGTTAAATATTGACATTGTATAGTTATATTTCCCACCAATTGCAGGTTATTCAAAGATAAGGTTCTTCTGAGTGATAATGTCTTGTCAGGTAGTTGCGAAGACACAAAGCATTCTGTTGAGCATATATCATATCATGCATGTTTGAATGATTGTATTCCATATAGAGGAGAATATACAGACATAGAGATATGTTCGAAATGTGGGCATGATAGGTACTGTAAATAAAAAAGACAGGTAAATCACATGGTCCTCCTCATAATATATTAAGGCACATGCCTATAATCCCAAGGATTCAAAGGCTATTTCGTTACAAATAATGAACTATGTTGCAGGGATGGCATGCCTCACACAGAAGTGAGACGAGAGTTATGTGAACCCCAACAGATTCAACAACCATGAAGCATATAGAGGAAACATGTCCTGAAAAATTCAAGGATGAAGTATGAATTCTATGACTCAGCATAACCATGGATGGTGTCAACCCATATTTTATCCAAAACACCAACTATTCTGTTTGGCTTGTAGTAGTGATCAATAACAATACCCCCATACCCCCCCCATGGTTGTTCGTGAAGAATAAACATCTTATGTCGGCTCTCATAGTCCTTGGTAGAAGACAAGTGAAGAATATGGATGTCTACTTACAACCATACATGTGTACAATGTATCAAGGCCCATCACAATAGAGGGGAGTTTTACATTGTATGGCATTTGTGCTTACACCATACATGATTATCTAGGATTATGAGTTTGCTATGGTAAATCACATTTTTATTGATTTTTTTTTTATATACGTGACAATATTGTTTCACATATTAATTTGATTCCCTGTAATTGTTCTGATCTTCATGATCTCTAACATGCCCTATATACAATAATTTCATAGGTTTTGTAATAAAAGGGTGTCATGGATGTAAATGTTGTGGACCTTCTCTGAAGGCTAGGTGATCCGACCACCTACGAAAGGCAGCATTGCCTTCTCCAGGGTATTCCTCCTAAAAGAACACCCTTACAAAAGAGAAACATCCACTTTCAATGGTAAACTAGAGAGAACCCAAAGGCTTGAAATAATAACACCAACTAAATGGTTTAGAGCATATGAGAGAGAGAAGGAGAGGAGTTTGCAAAAATGTTCGATTCAAATGGGGAGCCTATGTTCAATCATCCATAATTCTTCGACACCTATGTTGAGAAACTTCCTATTGGGATGAGAAGGAAATTTGTCTTTTATGAGCTCCCATATTGGGAGCATTTTAATATTTCCAGTTGCTAGATCCCAGGCTGTTAAAATTGGCAACTAGGGCCAAACTCCATATGGTTCACCTTGTTAGTGTCGGTCTTGAGCCCTCCATCAGTGATCAATAGCTCTTTGCATATGCATAGTTAGGTGTCTCATCAGTGTCAATTTTGCATCCCACTAGGCATGCCATAACACTGAATGGAGGAGCTGGTCTCTGTTCCCTTCTTGGCTTTGCTGGATCAGGTCATACTACAATGTAATTGAGTCATACTTGTTTTTGTTTTTGTCTTGAGGTCCCCAGGTCTTAGTCTAGGGTTTTGAGTCAAAATCAACTTCAAGGTCATGAGTCAAGGTTCGTGAGTGCCCAACAAGCCAGAAGGAGGTATGTACTATGTTTCATTGTTATTTTCATCAGCTACAGATCATTTTTTATACCTGGAATTAAAAAACCCTGTTTTTAAGTCCAAGGTCATGTCAAATTTGTAAAAAATAAAGAAATTTTCAGAAGTTGCAAAAGTGCCGGCATAACCCTGGTTCCTTTGCCACAGTCCATCAGATGGTCAACCTGCAAAAAGAACGGAGTCAACGCATCAAAAGAGTCATTTCAGGTACAAAAAGACTCTAAACAGTGTTAAAAAGAAAAGCAAGTATTAACATTATAAAGTGGATTTTTGAGTTAAATTTTTTCAAATGAAAGCATATAAAGGTAAATTCCCTCTTTGAAAACCCTCATTGTGCATTTGGGAGCAAGAAATTACAAGGAGAGAGGCAAGAGAGCGATTTGGGCAATTTGCAGCAAATTCCGAGCTTGGGAAGGTGCGCGACCATTCTTCAGGTGTGCGCGACCATCTGGGTGGTGCGCGACTTTTTGGTGAGTTCCTCGCTGAATAAAATTACACGGGCGCGACTATTACAGTGTGCGCGACCATTCCTGGGTGGTGCGCGACCATTCTGGCAGCCTGCACAAAAACTCACCCAAACCGTTACACTTCTCCAAATCCTCTCAAATTTGTCAAGGTATGTCTCCTCCACGTGGTTTGTGATGGTGTTATGATTGCAAAGGAGGATTATGGTCATAATTTCATGCAAGAAATCAATAGAAGATAGGTTGAATGATGGTTGTTTTGCAAGATATGTTATGACAGCTTTGTTTGTTTTCAAGGCAATTTTCCTTATGTCCTCCTTTCATTTCCCATGTTAATCTCACATATGTTAATATGTCATATTTATTGATCTCATTTGCAAATTAACCATACAAACCCTACCCCTAAATCCTATCAAACCCTAGTTCTTTCTAACCATACAAATCCTACCTTTTCCCCATGCTACATGCTCAAACCTTACACTATTACACACAGCAAATTATATATGTAAATTGCACAGCAAAAGAATGAAAACAAACATAATGAAAAGAAAAAGAAATTGATGACAAAGGCATGCACATAAAAATTATCAAAAAAACAGAGCAAAAATGTAACTTGCATAGCCTTATAAAAAACAAAAGAAAAATGTCATCTTGCTGTAAATGTCAAAGGTTAGAAGCTGTGTAAAATCATTACAAAGTCTATCAAATGTACCAGCTGCTAGCTATCAAAAAGGAGCAGTTTTGCTGTGCTAGGGTTTGTGCATTAACATGGTATCATCTCCCTTTCCCTAGACTCTGTTTTCCTACCTATTCCCCTCATGAAAAACCTAATTCAATTGCCTATCCCATCTTCAAACTCCCTATGCAATTCAATCTCCTTTCCTATTGTCAAAGCATGCAATGAAACCCTAATTCACTCATGACAAATACAATTATGAAGCTGCCAGCACTATTGAAACACTGCTGTTGTGGAAATTGGTTGGCAGACTTTGTTAATAGGTTTCATTACTCCCTAACCCTAATTCCCTATATCCCCTCATTCCCCTAATTCCCTTGATACAATCACTCTCCCTTCCATTGCTAAATAATCACAGCAACCCTTCCCTTCCCCTTGTAATCAAATACCCAAAACCCCTGTTTTCCATTAGCATCAAATGTCCATTTTTACATGTGAAAAAACAGAGTATGCTCATGAATGACATTAGAAGCAAAATAAAAGGAGCAGCCTGTAAAATTGATTGTGGTTGATGCTACCCCATACCCTGATACTGATGCCCTCATTCCCTCCATCATGTAAATTTTTATTGTCCTTTCCTTTGGTGATCAAAACACACATTTTCCTAATAAAGTATTGATTTGCAAATGATGAGAGATGAGATGGCATGTTTGACATTGTGTGATTATTTCCTTCAAAGTTCCCTGTTTTTGTATATATTTTCCCTTTCCTTATATAAACTCCTTCCCCTAACATTTTCCTCATGATTTTTCCCCTTGAAAACAACATACTTCTCAGCATTTTGCAGGCAGGGCAGCGGTCATTTTTCCTATTTGTTCCACCTTGCTCAATAACATCATGTCAACCACTGAGACTAATGAG
>APFE030533147.1:292933-306030 GCA_000404065.3 Pinus taeda
ATTTCCCTCTCCTAGGGTTTTGAAGGCAATTTCTCTTGGACGGTCAAATCATTGGTAAAACTTGTTTCCTGATGTTCATACACCTTCCCCTATCCTTAATGTACCTTATCAAGCACTTCCCAACACTCAGATCCCCCAAAATCCTCATTTTTGCACAAACCCTAGTTTCTTGCTACAACCTAGCAATTTTCTAGGTTGGGACTGTGTTTTGCCCTTTTGGACCCCTCCCTCACTCAATCTCTGAGATTCCACTTTCCCATGCTCCCTAACATCCCTCCCTACTCCCAAAAATTTCCCCAAGAATTTAGAAGCCCCCTATCCCCTTCGTTTCGCTTCATTTCGACAAAATTCCTTGTTTCACACATCGGGGCAAGTTTCACTAAAATGATGTTTCTGAGAAATCAAAGATGATTTTTTCAAAACGGAGAGAGGTTTTTATCCACAACATGCCAAGGAAGAAAAACCTCCTTCAAGTTTTGCACAGGTGTCATATTTTTAAAGAAATGTCAAAAATACCGGCGAGAACGAAGGTGCTCCAAGGACGGTTGGCAAAAACACAAAAACGAAGGAAAACGCCCGATCCACTCCAAATTTTGGCCAAAGCCTCTTTGAATGAGCATGGTACTTGATTGAGGACTCACAGCCCAAATTTCAAGAAATTTGGAGAAAATTTTGTCATTTGTGAAATTTTTGGGAATTTTACAGGTTTTTCCCATGGAATGGTCTCACCCCGGGTGAGACCATTTTGGAGGACTGCTCGGAATTTTGAAAACTTGGCATTTTTGGAAAAGGCATGCAAAGAGAAAAATTACCAATACTTGGGAGAAGCCTGATTTTGAGATTTGAGCCTCCAAAAGCTCAAAATACATCCAAAAAATGACTTTCTGCCCACTTTTGAGTTGCAGAAAGTGACCTTGGGAGAAATGGTTTTTGAGGGGGCAAAACAACTCCAAATTCAGAAATTCCACTTGGGATGGAAATTAGACAGACGAAGCTTTCCAATGAGCCATCTTGCACCTAATTTGGACCAGTGGAACCCACTCAAAAGTTGCAGCAAAGGGGCGCGACCAAAACTACAGGGGGCGCGACCAAATGCACCAGCTTTGCCAGAATTGACCCTTTTTTGTCAAAAAACACTGTTTTGACTATGGTTGACCATTTTTACTTGTAGATGATGGATAAATGTAATATTTTCATGGCACTTTGATAGATTTTATCTCTCTTTACCCTTCTAGAAGCTTCCTTGATGTAAAAAGTGAATAATTAATGCATGAATCAGTTAGCTAAGTAATAGAGGCAAGTTGTTGGACTTCCTATTATCTAGTGCTTGATTTAGAATTAGTTCAAACTGCTCCTAGGAAGCTGAGCTCGACCCCTAGAGGTAGGGAAAGGAGTTAGATGGTCTATATTATGCTCTCTCTTTCTCATTTTCATGGTTGGACTCTTGTGGGAGAAAGCTTTATTGTATATTGTACCTCTATCTCTGCAATTTAAAGAAGAAGAAGGCCAGGGTTTTGCAGACATCATTGTGGATTCTTGTGGATTGTTGTGCTGATGGTGTGTTCTCTACATGTTCTTGTAAGTTTGTTTATGTATTCCACATCTCTCTTTTGCTTCTATTTGGACAGATGAAGTGGTAAAGTTTGAATACATGCTTTGACATGCTCAGCTTTTTAGTTTGTTCAAAATTTATGTTTTCTGCTATCTAGAGAGGATTCAAATGGTTGTTTGCCCTCTTTAGCTCCTTCTCTATCATCCCTGATCATCCATCTCAGATTAAGGCATCAGCGCTCACTCCTACCTTGCCCCAAAGATCCCCCTGCAAAAAACTGTGCTCAATCCCCGCACCCTGAATTGCACTCCCTCCAATTGCCACCAAAAACCCAAAAATCTTTAAATCAACCCCCCTTATCAATTTACTAGCCTAATATCTTTAATCCTAATTGGTCAGCTTATCATATTGAAAGATCTACCGAATCTGACCCGAGAGAGCCTTCTCATACCTCGTAGGGCTAGCTACGAGGTGAAATGGTTTGATGTAGCCTTGAGAGTTTGTCTATCTCAGCCTAGGTGAATTCCAAGTGCTAGCACACCTCATTTATGGCAGCTGATATTTTTCTTGGATTCCTCTCTCTGAGAGGTGTAGGATTATCTAATGATCATCTGATTCTGACTTGTGTTCATGGAGATATGAATTTATTTGTATTCTTGACAGTTTGTCAAGGTCAGCCATCAAGAAAAACAATCATTTTCACCCCCAGCTTATCCTCAACGTTGCATATAAAAGGAGGAGACCTTGTGGCATAATTTTACTCATCTCATATCACATTATTCTCTGTCTCTTAGCTTGATTGGGTAAGCATTACAGGACCAGATCTCTCACATGTGTGAAGAAGGAGGACATAGATTCTGGTTAGGGCAACATTGACTAGGGTTTACCAAGCTGCAGGTGGGCATAATTGATAACGTTGGTTGATTCTTGCATGCGGAATGTGTTAGGTTGCCTCTCCTTGGTAGGTTGCATTTCTAGACAACACCTTTGACTATGCGTTGACCAACATTGACTATCATAAGCGTTGACCGTGGATCTGTTGAGAATTGACTGAAGTTTGACTGTACTTTTGAGACTGTTTTGGGTTGAATTTCCTTGCTGTTGGAGGCCGAGTTGACCAAGCATTGACTGGGGTTGTCTAGAGGTCAAATAGGACTTGTTTGACCAGATTTGACTTTGCTGGTTAGGGTTTTGCTGCTGCTATCATAAAATTATAGATTTGTATAATTGTACTATCCCTCTCTCTCTCTGTTGAATTATTGAAGAATATAAGAAGAATTGATCAAGGGTTTCCCCACATTGGGGTTTGTCCTTGGATGGTGCCACATATTGTGTCCTCTTGTCTTGGCTTGTCTTCTATTGTTTATATTTATGTTCTATCTGTATTTTACTATCATGCTGATGTGATTGCTATTCTAGAAATTGATAATGGGCTAATAAGAAAATTTGAAGTGAATTTCTCTTAAGCATAGAACATACCAAAATTAACATGGTATGAGAGCTAAGGTGAAGACAAAGCCCAAGCAAGAGGGAAAGAGCAATCACCGAAGACAGTTGTAAAGGACAAAAGGCTCAATGGGTTCCTCAGCCCACTTCCTGCCCAAATACAAGCTCTGTGAGAAGTTTGACTATCACGGATGGAAGATGTCTCTTGATTTGACATTGGAAGAACAAGAAGTGTTGGACTATGTGAAGGGTAAAATCTCAGAGCCTCCATCAAATGCACTGGCTACTACAAATAACAAGTACAGTAAGGGTGAAGTCAAAGCGAAGAAGTTTATTAGAGATTGTATTAACAAGCGTCTGGTGGCCTACATCTCCTATTTGAACACCTCCAAGGAGATATACCACATATTGGTAAGCATGTTTAAGGTTAGTGATGCAAATCAAGTTTTGTTCCTCAAAAATAAGTTGAAGGATATTAAGAAGGGCAAGGAAGGGATATTCAATCCTACTTCTTAAGGATCACTAAGATCAAGAATGATCTTCTATCAATTGGAGAAGTCATTCCTCACAGGGAACTAACTATCACTACCCTTGTAGGACTCCCATCCGAGTGGTATATATTTATAACCAATCTTCTCAATAATGACCGAATTCTAGGGTTTGAAGAATTGATGTCGAGATGCATTCATTAATAGACAAGAATGGTGGAGCAAGAAGTGCCTTCAAATAGAGGCAATCCCGCTGCTTTCTCCTCTCATGCCAAAAGGAGAAATAATTTTGGGTCTAAAGGTCATTTCAAAGGAAAGCTCGGATCGAAGGGTGGAAAGGAGGGAAGATGCTTTGTTTGCAATAAATTTGGCCACTATGTGAGGGAGTGTCCAAATAGAAAGGACACATCACATGATGATGATCACAATCACTCTAGGGGAAACATCAACAACAACAATCAAAGGAATGGCAGGTTCAATGGTAAAGGAAAGAGGAACACGGGAAATCAAGTAAATGGTTAACCCTCCAAGAAAGCAAGGAAATCCATGTATGAATCAAATATTTTTAACAATAAGCAAGATGAGTATTACTTTATCAGCGCTCTTCACTACCTCTCCTCCGGACTTGTTGGGAAATTGGCTTATTGATAGTGGTGCCTCAAGGCACTTTACTGGTTACAAGGAAGCTCTCTCTAATTTGCTAAAGAAGGAGACAAGCTTGGAAATTATTTTGGGAGACAATGCCACCTATCCCGTAAAGGGTGTAGAGAATGTTATCCTTCAACTGAATCAGGGTAACACGATCCACTTGCAAGAAGTATTATATGTACCTGATCTCAAGAAGAACTTGGTGTCCATTTCGGCAATGGAAGACAAAGGCTACAAGGTGGGATTCATTGATCGAAAGGTACGTGTTTTGAAAAATAATTTTAAAGATGATTTTACTCTTGGGTTTTGGGTTGAATCATTATATCAAGTTGGAGGAAGTCTATTCGGGGCCATGTCATGCAACACATCTCTATAATCTGAACTATGGAACCAGAGGTTTTCCCACCTTCATTATAAGACTCTACCCAATGTAATACATATGGTCATAGGGATGCCTGAGTTCAAAGTAGAGCATGAAGGTGTATGTTCGGGATGTGCTGAAGGAAAACTTAAAATGGGACCATTCCCCTCAAGTAATAGCAAGAATTCAGATATATTGGAGTTGGTCCACTCGGACATATCTGGTATGATGCCTGTAAACTCTTTGGGAGGATATCTATATTATCTCACTTTTATAGATGATTATTCTCGCAAGACTTGGATCTACTTCTTGAAAAAGAAGGATGAAGTGTTCACCTGGTTCTGATATTTCAAAGCCTTGATTGAAAATCAAACCAAGAAGAGAATCAAGATATTAATGACTAACAATGGGATCGAGGATGAATCCAATGAGTTCAATGACTTTTGCAAAGAAGCTGGCATTAAGAGGGAGACCACAACACCATACACTCCTGAGCATAATGGTGTGGCTGAAAGGAAGGATCGTACAATTCTGGAAGCTATTTGTGCCATACTCCATGATCAAAGGCTTCCGAAGTTTCTATGGGCTGAAGCTGCGAGTAATGCCATATATGTTTAAAGTCGATGCCGTCATCAAGCATTGGATGCTAAGACTCTCGAAGAAATGTTCACTAGTAAGAAACTTGATGTCTCGCATTTTACAATTTTTTGAAGTCCCGTATACTTTCATGTGCTGAAAGAGAAGAGAGAAAAATTAGGTGCATTTGGAAAGAAAGGAATCTTTGTGGGCTATAGCGAAAATTATAAGGGCTATAGAATTTATGTGGTTGGTCAAAAGGAAGTTGAGATAAGTCATGATGTCACCTTACGAAGATATGGCTCTTAGCAAGGTTGACAATCTTCCTATTCCAAGGAAGGATAAAGAAGCTGACACCAGGAAGTCGGATGAAAAGGAAGATGAAACAATGCTGGATGTTGAAGAACCTATGGATCCTATTGATCCTCCTCCTCTAGGAAGAGGCCCTCATGTCTTAGGGGGACTCTTGAATACGCTGAGAGACCTATTTCACCCAGAGGAACTTTCCATGAAAGCAAGAAGCCGACAAGGTATCAGGGATACTTGACCATTATGAGCACCATCATTCAATATGAGCCTTCATCAGTCGAAGAAGCCGTGAAGCATCAAGTATGGAAGGATTCTATGAATGAAGAATATGAGTCCATCATGAAGAATGATGTCTGGGATGTGGTCCCCAGACCCTAGGACAAATTAGTTGTCACCTCAAAATGGCTTTACAAAATCAAGCATGGAGATGATGGGAGTGCTAAAAAGTACAAGGCTCGCTTTGTTGCTCGAGGCTTCTCTCAAAAGGAAGGTGTGGATTATGATGAGATATTTTCACCTGTTTCCTGACACACCACCATTCGCTCAATCATAGCCCTTGCAGCTTTGCAAGGATGGAAACTACATCAGATGGATGTCAAGACCTCTTTCTTACATGGTTTGATTAAAGAGGAAGTCAATGTGGAACAACCTGAGGGATTTGAGATTCATAATCGGGAATCTCATGTATGCAGGTTGAAGAAATCTCTCTATGGGCTAAAGAAAGCACCCCAAGCATGGTATGAGAGGATCGAGAACTATTTGATGAAGCTGGGATTCACTATGAGTGAAGTCGATCCGAACCTTTACTTTAAGGTTGAAGATGATAAGACTCTCATAATGGTGTTGTATGTTGATGACCTCTTTCTAATTGGTGCAGACCCTCTCATTCACAAATGTAAGAGGGAGTTGGCTTCTGAATTTGAGATGAAGGACCTAGGATTGATGCACTACTTCCTAGGGTTGGAGGTCTAGCAAAATCCAGGAGAAATTTTCCTATCTCAAGGAAAATACGTGGTGAAGATATTGGAAAGATTTGGGATGGTTGACTGCAAGCTAGCGACTACTCTGATGGAGCTTAAATTCAAGAAGTTATGTGGTAGTGCTGCCGGATCTCTATTGGGAAATGTTTTTGAGTATTGTCAACTCATAGGAGCACTGATGTTCTTGGTGAACTCCCGACCGAATATATTTTTTGTAGTCAACAATCTGAGCCTCGTTACTCACATTGGATTGGTGCCAAGAATCTTATGAGATATCTTCGGGGCACAATCCCTCATGGACTGAGATACACTACCAGAGATGTGAGGCTGCATGGTTATTACGATGCTGATTGGGCATGTAGTGTGGTAGATCGCAAGAGCACTTTCGGGTCTTGTTTCTCTTTGGGTTTTGCTTTGGTATCCTAGATGAGCAGGAAGTAGAAGTCAGTGGCTTTAAGCACCATTGAGGCATAATACATTGCTGCGAGTATGGCTTCCTGTGAAGCTGTCTAGTTGAGGAAGCTATTCAGTGAGCTGTTTGGACATACGCTGGATACTATCATGATCCTTTGTGAAAACCATAGTGGGATTCATTTATCAGAGAATCTTGTATTTCATGATCACTCCAAGCACATCGATATCAGGTACCACTTTATCCGAGATATGGTACAACAAGGAGAAATAAGGCCCTATCACATTAGGACTGATGAGAAGGTTGCCGACATTCTAATGAAGCCCATGGGAAAGGTAAAATTCTTGATTTTTCGAGAATGACTAGGAGTCGTGGAGAGACCCTCTTATGAGGGTCTGGTATGATATGTACATTGAGCTCTGGGAGCTTTGGGGGGCTTGGGGTACTTCTTGGAGCGATGATCAACCATAGGGTGAGTGGTTCAACCTTCCCCTAGTGGTTTGCTGTGTACAGGGTGAGTGGTTCAGCCTTCCCTTGTGATACACCGTGGTGAAATGTAGGCAGGATGAGTGGTTCATCCTTCTCCTGCTGAGACATCCTACCCATGTAGTGTGGGACTCATGGGAAGTACCTCTCATTTGGCCAATGAGTAGGGAAATGGGGATAGGGACCATAGTACTATCGATGGACGCATCATGTACTACCATACTCCCTATGCTAGGATGATATTGATACGGGATCAATTGGAATTGACTTCATGTCAGTAAGAGTGTTGTGAGACACTCTCTTTATTTGGAACTGATTTCAGATTAGTAAGAGTGGAATGACACACTCTCTTCATTAGGACTGACTTTAGGTCAGTAATAATGGTATGAGACACTCTCTTTTATCTGGGACTGACTTTGGGTCAGTAGAGAATGGTATGATACCAGGGAAAATTTTAGGGGCTAATATTCATAGGTGGGCTAGTTTTCCATGCTTTTTCCCAAAAAAAGTTTTGCTAATTTCCATTTTTTTCTAAAAATGATTCGCCCAAATTTTATAGTATAAAATTATTTCACCTTAAAAATCGCCAAAATTTTATATAGAGAATTTATAAATTTATTAGATATTTGAATGTTTTTACAAAAATATTGCCAAACATTTTATAGATTGTATGTGATGGACTACGAGATTCATAAGGGTTCTAAACTTCAAGATAAATTTCATGCTTAACATTTCCTTGTATGATACATTCTCGATCACTTCTTCTTCTTCATAGTTCAACAGAGCAGAGTAGTGCATTGATGGCAAAGATAGTACCATCAGACATATGGATTAGTAGATGGAGTTCTCCCTAGTTGAGAGGGAGTGTTAAAATTGGCAACTAGGGCCAAACTCCATATGGGTCACCTCATTTATGGTATCTGATATTTTTCTTGGATTCCTCTCTCCAAGAGGTGTAGGATTGATCCAACAATCATTCGATTCCGATATGTATTCATGGAGATATGAATTTATTTGTATTCTTGACAATTTGTCAAGGTCGGCCAACAAGCAAAACAATTATTTTCACCCCCAACTTATCCTCAACGTTGCATATAAAAGGAGGAGACCTTGTGGCATAATTTCACTTATTTCATCTCACATTCTTCTCTCTCTCCTAGCTTGATTGGGTATGCATTAAAGGAGCAGATCTCTCACACATGTGAAGAAGGAGGATGCAGATTCTGGTTAGGGCAGTGTTGACTAGGGTTGACTGAGTTGCAGGTGGGTAGAATTAATAGCGTTGACCAATGTTGACTGATTCTTGCATGTGGATTGGGTTAGGCTACCTCTCCTTGGCAGGCCACATTTATGGACAACACCTTTGACCTGTTTTGACTATGCGTTGACTAGAGTTGACTGTCATGAGGGTTGACCATAGATTTGTCCATCGTTGATTGTACTTTTCATACTATTTTGGGTTGACTTTCCTCGTTGTTAGAGGCTGAGTTGACTAAGTGTTGACAGAGGTTGGCTAGAGGTCAAATATGACCTGTTTGACCAGCTTTGGCTTTGCTGGTTAGGGTTTTGTTGCTGCTGTCATAAAATTACAGATTTGTATAATTGTACTATCTCTGTCTCTCTGCTAAATTATTGAAGAATATAAGAAGAATTAATCAAGGATTTCCCTACATTGGGGTTTGTCCCTAGCTGGTGCCACATCTTGTGTCCTCTTGTCTTGGCTTGTCTTCTACTGCTCATATTTATGTTCTATCTGCATTTTACTATCATGCTAATGTGATTGCTATTCTGGAAATTTATATTGGGCTAATAAGAAAATTTGAAGTAAATTTCTCTTAAGCATAAAACATACCAAAATTAACACATGCATATATTTAAAAACGTTTCATCTTCTTTATGGAGGCACATATCATTGAAAGGAAATAACATATTGGCTGTTAGGAGAGATCTTATTTGTTTAAAAACTAAAAAGAAACATTAGCCAAGACAAGAAACTAGAGGAGAGGCTGGTCCCTCTTGCTGTTTCAAGGAAGGTGATGTCCCATGGATTTGAAAGAAAGATGATTTTTCTTTGGAAAAGGAAGTTATAAGGGGTGTGAGGGTGCCTTATTTGTATGGGTCTTCACTACGATGATGCTTCATTGTGGAAGACCATTTGTTGGGGTTGAAATCACATGATCATTCAAACATTCTAAGAGTACGTATGTTAAGAACATGATTTTATTATTTGTTTATATTTTTTTGCAATGGGATATTCTATAATTTTTTTTTATAATGTACTATTTACTTTGAAGTGTCATTATCCTCTGCTCATGCGTGGGTGTGTGAACCATGACTTCCCCCAAGACCTACGACATTCCATATATAAATTATCTTCATTTGTGTGTTGGATCACATCAAAGGATGTTCATATGGCTAACATTCCACGGTGGCCTCAAGAGATAACTGAGATTATTTGTATGCCTGAGAAGGAATTACTGACGAGTTTCATGGACTTGCAGGTTCATCTTCTAATTCACCTAGTAGATGAGGTTGAATTAGTTGGGGTGGTTTTTTGTCATCGGATGTTCTTCTTAGAGAGGTACATGAAGAAATTGAAAGATTTTGTTTGACAAAGGGAAAAACCCAAGGAGTCTATGGAAGATGGGTGTATATTATATGAGTCTTTCTATTATGCCAATGAGTATATCAAGCAGATCGACAACACACCAGGTATGATGATTTGGGACAACGAAAGGGATGAAGACAAAAGAGAAGGCGAGCTTCTCCAAATGAATGGAAAGAGGAACATGATAAAGAGTAAGTGACTTATCATTTTTCAAATTTCTACACAGTAACTATTCACACTAAACTTCATATTAATGCATATTTTGATCTCATACGTACTATATATGTTGGTTTGATTTCATTAGCGAATTTAGAAATTGAAGCCATCAACAAATTCATTCTTTATAATATGGAACGATGCAACCGTGGGTCACATTGTACAAGCATAAGAGGAGGAAATGGGACAATGACAGGAAATGATTCAAATGGTTGAATAATAGAAGTGTGCCTTATCCTGATCATTTAAAATAAAATGCGTCAATGACATGCCCTAACAGTTGGGTTGTTGATTAAGTTAGAGAGAAATATGGTGCATCTGGTCATTACTCACATGCTGAAGAGGATACACTAAACATGGGTATTGGGTGCAACAACTCAGTGATAATCTCTTTTTGTACATTTTTAACTTCATAATGCACCTTTTAATTGTAACATCTATATTGTATATTTTGAATTATGTTCGGGTTATTAGACACATGAAATTATGATTTTTTCACTTTATTTTATTTTATTTTAGTTTATAAGTCCATTTTTTCCCATCTATGTGGGCATATGGACATCATTTTCACATGGAGGATGCCAATGATGGATGCATGATACAAGATTGTAGAGTGGAAGTCGAGTTTGACCAATCTAGTTGTGCTAGCCACCACGACCAAAACCTAATATAAGTCACTTTAGGTTACATTGGAAATATACAAGAGATTATTCAAGTGGAACCTCTTCATTCCAATGTGTTATTTTTAGGTGAAAGTGGTGGGTCATCTTTGATCAAAATAATGTAAAGGAAGATCGTGATAGTAGGCTGATATCTATCAACTCTGGAAAGATGTGGCATGAAGCTAGGGAGCCTTTTGGTTTCCGAAAACACAACAACTAGGTGTTTTTTTACCCAGATATGTTGAATAGGGATTGATGGTTCGTATTAAGACACGACCCTAGATAAAAACATATTTTTGAGAACAACAATGTTATCATGCCAAGTGAGGAAGATAATGCGGGTAATGACAACGAAGAGTGATATGTACTTGTGTTATTTCATCATTTATATTATTGTTGTATGCTTTTTTTGTTTTGTTTTGTTTTTTTTTTTAATTTCATTAATTATATTATTTTTTATTCATCTTGTTGGCATTTTATATAATTGGTAAGATTCACAAACATTTTTACATGTTTTTTTTGTAGTGGAAACATTTTTACACTTAAAACTAAGTATTTCCAATTGTGTAATTTATAATTTAAAAATTAAAATTTTAACATATTTGTTTAATGTGTCTAAATATAATTTAAAATAGACTTCTTCTATAGTCTTTGGATTGACATCAAGATGGATCAAAAGATTGTAATTCTAAGCATGATTTATCAATTTATAATTATATTTTATGAAGATATCAATCTAAATATACTGATATTATCTCCTTTTTCAAATGACATTGTGAGTATCAATCTAAAGTAACTCACAAAGTGATAGAAAATGGAGAAGGAAAATCATATATGTGTTATATATGTGTACTAAAAGGCCTACTACAACCATCATCAAAGTTTTTCAATATAGTAAAATAACTTCCCTTATTTTCACTATGCAACATATTTCCATTAATATAAACGTAGTTTAAAATATGGTGTACAATATCTATGATAATAAGGATTCAAGGTGACAATCCTTCTCAAATAGGAGAATGAGAAGAATATAACCAAAATGAGAAAATAGGGAATTTGGAAACAACATTGAAGATTTATTCTAGATTTAGATACTTATTGGTTATTAATCAGTTCACATGTTTTTTCTTCAGGTTTATTTCAAAATCAATATAAATCATGTACTGATAAATATATGAGGACTTTAACAATGAAAAAATTGTTTATTAATATGTAACATTAAATTCTTGACATGAGAGGTAAAGTCATGTTTATTGTATTTAAATTCTAGTTCTTGCAACAATATGTAAACTAAAAGGAGGTCTTATGCATGTATAAAATGTTGATTACATCTTTTTATGGACCATAAGAGAAACAAATGGGCTTCTATGGATGAATGAGAGGTTTTAATTTTTTCTTCATGGATAATTGAAGAGTTTGGACTTTTCTTTTCAATGGTAATTATAAATAAAAGTTGAATTAATAAATATTTTATGGCTAAGAATTAAATGATAAATAATGTGATGGTGATTATTTGACTTTCTAATAGACTTGGTGATGCATTTTTCCTTGCTATTTAGATTAATTAAAATAAATATCTATTTTTATGTATTTATAAGTAAATTATTTAAAGTAGACATGTCTTTATCATTGTGAACATGATGTAATATTAGCGAGGAGAAATGTGAAAACATGAATTTTAGTGACTATCTCGTGATAAGTATGTGGAAAAAATAATATTTCTTGAATTTTTCATTAGGAAATAATCAAATATATTATTTGTCAAAAATCTAAATCTAATCTAGTATGATTTTTGTATTATTTAACTCATATTTATTATTTAAAAAAGATAAATTTAAACCACATTAGAAAATAAAGAACCAAAATAGCACCAAAATGTTATATCTTTATTACTAGAAAAAAGGTCACTTGCCTCTTTATGGGAGAACTTCCAATAGAGCAAATCCCCAACTACAAGTAACTCCACGAGCCTTATTTTACATTTCTTGATCTTCATGTTTAGAGAGAGAAATTTCTAATTTAAATTGGAAAGAATTGATATAAATATTAAATTTGAATTGCTTGAAATCTCATTAACTTAGTGATTAAATTAAATTTATTTAATTAGAAATATTTAAGTTATATTAAATCTAAATTAACTATAAAAAATTCCGACTTAAGTTTTTAAAATTTAACAATAGATTGAATTTTATAAACCAATATGAATCCATCTTAACAACGGATCTATTAAGAGCCAAGAGGGATCAAATCTCATTATATGAAAATCTCTTTTTATAATGCAAAACTTGAAAAAAGAGGTACATGTCAAAAGATTTAATCTCTTTTAGTGATTGGTAAATCTATGATTAAGATG
>APFE030533147.1:306129-365873 GCA_000404065.3 Pinus taeda
ATTTTTCTTCTTATTAAGAACTAACTAAATTATTTTACCTTTAATTATTTTTTCCTTGTGAGTATCGATATATTTTACTAATTAGGTTAGAATGGATATGAATGAACTATCCAAACAATAGAAATTTATTTAGGGTAATTTTACAATTATAGTTTCAACCATACTAAACTTTGTAATTTATAAAATTATCTTTGCATTTTTTTGTAAGTTGTTTTGCCCCCCGATTGGGGTGAAATTAGGTCGAGCAATCCACCTTGGGATTCAGAAGATGGACAGAGTGTCAAGAGATACAGCAAGGAGGCGACCATCAGTCAGTCTGAGCATCGGGGAAATGACGAGCAGTTAAGGCTCGAGCCATGCAGATGATGAAGGGAAAGGGCGCATGAGGGAAGAGGAATTTCGCACATGTGTTTTGGCGGGAAGAGGCTTCGTCAGCAGACATTTATCTCATGGGATGGTATAACTAGTTATTTTTGTGGTGGTGGTGTTTCTCCATAGCGCTAGAGAGCTCGAGGAGGAGTTGCTGCTTGCTGGCTCCGTCTGTGCTATCTAGATGCATGGAAAGCGTTACCGTGTATGTTTCTTGCCTTAATTCACATCCATGTCTGCAGGATGTCTGTCATAGTCAGGATAATGGAAGGGTTGTGGGATGGTATAGAATGGTTTGCTTTGGAGGTCGTCTATATGCAGTTTCTCTGCAAGAAAAATTCTATATTCGATGTGTTGTTTTTATCCTAGTCTGAATCGTGTTTGGCACTGTCCTCACCCGCATGGGAATGTTTATCTCTATCCAGGGGTGTTGGGGTAGGTTAGGATTCTAGATGTCTGAAAAAGGCAATAGGTTATTTGTGCAGCTAGCTCTCCTCCAAGTTCTCTCTGTTAATTGTCTGGTCCGGTTTTATGAGTTATACGACATAGATTGTTTGGGGCCTCAGTCTATAGAGGTGATTTGATGTAAACAATGTCATGGGTTGTTATTGCAACAAGGTATGGTTTTCTGGTTTCTCTATGAAACAGGTGTTTCACCGAGTATATAAATGGTGGAGCGGTCCACTTAGGACAAAATTGGTTTTGTTTCGGTGGCTCAATCTTGACTTCGTCTATCTTGTGCTGCTCTCTAATGTTAATGTAGCAAGTATTTCTAATTCATGTGTCTACTGTGACTACGCAAGCAAGTCTCGGTTCAGGATAGTGTCGATGTGCCTTCACTAGTCGAGTCGTGCTCAGTTTGAAAGTGCCCTTTTATGATGGCTTGGGGTGCAAGTTTGTCAGTTTCTCGAGGCTGTGGTAACAATCATCACTGAAGGAAAAACATAGACAGAGCGTTGCCATCTATTCAACCCCCAAAGAGGAGCGGTCGGTGCACTAGTGCTTAGATCATCAAAGAGGTGGTACAGGACTATAATGCTGCAACTCCAGCTGATGTTAAGAAACTAATTACAACATGGGAGACATAACTCAACTGCCGACAGCAGTGGAAGTTTAGGTGGAAGACTGGAGGGATGTTGTCCAAGATCTGGGCAACACCCGTGGGCCTACCACCCAATACAAGCATACTGTTCACTTATATTGGATTGTGAAGAGTCTGGTGGCCAAAGCCAGTATGACCCCTTAAATGAATGTAGGGGATATTGATCCGGGGTTGCAAGAAGTTCAAAATGAATCACTTCTGATCTAGGTCCAGATTCAACAAAAGAACAAGCGTCTTGGCCGCATTAAGGAACAGATTCCATGTCTCCCCCAATCAAAACTGTTAGGTTTGAGTGAAAAGGACCCAATCCTTGTGGAGTCCTCAAATTAGTATATGTTAGGATGTTTAGCTTTGTTGGATTTTTTGTTGGTTTTTACTATTATATATGTTGGTTACTATAGAATTTTGTAGATACCTAAATAGACATTAGTGGCTAGATATTTAGGCCTATAAGGCCTTACTAGACAGATTCAAAGCTTTTAGATTTTGGATGGCATACAATGCATTTTGGTGGTCAACAAGCCTAGTTTCCCATAGGGTAGGTTGAGGCCACTGAACTTATTTTTATGGATGTAACCTGCATTTATATTGAATGAATGAAGAAGGACCTACCCAACTCAAATAAAAAAAGTAAGTTGTTTTGCATGTGATTTCGTATACAAAATTTTGATAAAAAGTTCACCAATACATAATCTATAATAAATATTATTTCATAAAAATAAACATCATTATGATAACCATCTAACAAACATAAACACCATCTAAGATACACATTCAAATTCACTACCATCATCTAATCATATATACCTCTAACACATATAAGCGTCATTAGTTAGCACACAAATCTAATAATCCAATATGGCATCATCATCGTGATCAGATTTATCAAAACACAAGCACTGTAATCTAACATCATCACCACACACATCCTCAAATATACATTTGATGTCAAATAACTGCTATCAAATACAAATCTATCTGCACGCACATTAAATGAACATATCTAACATGACCTAAAAATATACACATCAACACCAACATATAAATTAAGTACTTCATCATGAAAAGAAATGCACTACACACACACAAACAAGTCAAATAACCGCATCAAGTCAAATAATTGTTATCAAATATTTGATACAACATATTTAGTAGTGATAGCCTAGTCTATAGTAGAAGACGATGGATGGTCAAGTATTACCTCAACAATCAAACTATGAGGTGGAGGAGAAGGTGGATGGTCTTCTCTCTCAGGAGAAACATGAGGCACCTCTGATAGTACTAAGATGTGATCATTAGGTAGATATGAGGAGGTGGAGTATTACCAGAAGGATCACCGACACCCTAACCATAATTTGATGGGGTAGTACTACCAAAAGGATCACCGACACCCTAACCATGATCCTATGGGGTAGTACTACCACAAACATGATCTCCACCCTCATCACCATGACCCGACGTGGTAGCATTGCGTGAAGACTCATATGATATATCTGCTGCATTCCCTACATCCCTCCTCATTGCCAGTAGCCTGGTAGCTCTGACGATATGACACATAAGACTCATCATATCACGTGGATAGTCCCTCAAGAGCTCCAAGAGCCTAGGATTTGCCCTGATGTCTCAAGCCCTCATAGGGCGAACTCCCTCCTCAGCCAAAAGTCTAGATAGTTAGTCATAGTAGTCCATCCTAAATCTGAGACCAACCACATGGGCACGCATGCCTGTGCCCCTCTACATTTGAGGATGTGCCTCACCCTTCGGGGCCTCACCCATCTCTTATCTGATCCCCTCGGTGGGGGAGGAGGCATGTCCCTAACGAATGTGCCAATGTATACAAAATAAATAGTGCACAACAATAATTAGACAATTTAATTAAACATGTTAATAAAACAAGTTAAAAAGTGTGCTAGAAAACATTTTATTCTATTTAATTAAGATAATAAAATGAAACTAGATTAATTTAGAGAAAACACTAATATTACCTCTATCATTTGCAGGCTCATCTGGTGTGAAGAGGATGCTGGGACACTATTTCCAATCCATCCCCATGTACGGACATGACACCAAGACAAACATGTGGTCAGCCTCACTGGCTAGTAGCGCTAGTTCCTGGGTGGAAATCCTGTTCGGATACTCCAACACACCCCTCTTGGGCATCATCTCGTCCCACATGCGCATCCGCACCTTAGTCTTCGGCCTAGGAAGGCGACGGTCAAAAGTAGGCCTTGTCTTTGTAAACCTATAAAAAAATAAACAAAAAAGCTCTGAAGCAAAAGTGAAATTCGTCCTCCTATGAGTCATAGTAAAAAAAAATATCTAAATACCTACAAAACTGCTGCAAAAAAATGGTAGACCATTTGATACATCGTGGTTCTTGCATCAAAGAATTGGCATAAAATAAACGAGGGAAACTAATGTGCTTCTTATACTTAGTATAATGGGAAATGGTACTCACTAATAATGAGAGGCACCTAACCTCCTATGCACCAAAAGAAGCAATCCATAACTGTCCACTAGAGACCTAAAAATATGTTAGACGAACTGACCCCCAACATATCTCTGAGAGAAGACAAGCTGAATCTCTGTTGAAAAACCATGGGGGACAACGAGGAACTCGGGAAAATCCTCCCCTCTTGTGGATAGGATAGTGATAAAATACATGTCCTCCTTAGAGGGCTAATACCATGTCTTAAGACCGACACGAAAAGAATGCTGGTGGAAATCCCACTAACGGATCAGCTGTGCCAACAAGCGAGAGTGTGTCTTCAGGGATGTAGCCTCCTCGTAGTTCTAAAGGAGGCCTACATTCCTCAAAAGCACACAAGTTGTTGTGCTAATAGGGAAAGGCTATAAATCTCTCTCCCTCTCTCATGCCTCCCATGGTCAAATCATATTGTATTGACTTGCCATTTCCTCCTGCTCTTGCTCCTGCTCCCTATGTTGACGTCTCTACTACATGCTTGACATATAAAATACACCAGCCTCATACATAAAACATAATTTTTTTAATTAAATGAAAAGAGTATTTATAAATATGGACATGTAACTTTCAATTAAAAAAAATCATGTTAGATTTTAAGCTTCTGTGGCTTTCTTTTGGAAAAAGACAGATTGATCCCCTTTGGGATTCGAAACATCAACAAGATGTATACAATACTGTGGATAATCTAAACTATATTTTTCCAAAAAAATCATCCTTGGTGCACCCAAAAAATAGTAATGCATTGGCTCTGTGTTGCTCTAGTGCACTATCAAAAAGGAAAGCATTGATAATGATGTGTACATACATATGACACGTCACACATCACTTCTGGTTCACAAACATAAAATTTCAACGTGATGCGTCGAGAAAACCTTATGCATTAGTGCATAGACTATTTCGTGAAATTAGATTGCGTAATTACGTATATAATGATATGAATGCATCGATATATGTGTCATACCAGATTCGATGTGAGTCATTGGAAAGAACCCTAGCTTTTCGAGCGATTTTGTATCTATTCGAGTACGCGCGTTGACCCCCTAAACCTGTAGAGCGAGGATTACTCACTCTGATCCCGAGTTTCCTATAGATTCGATCTCTTCTGCGTGAAATTCTCATATATAGACTCATGGATGCAGCACTGTTGGCCATTCTCCGTCTCGTGTGTTTCCTGCCTTTGTCATCATAGGGGTCGAGTGTTTCTCACCAATAAGGAACATTTAGGTTATCGAACACATCGAACTATATTTTTTGTAATATTATGATTGTGGTGCATTTAGTCAATATAAATGCACTGGGAGTAACTTAAATGTAACAACCCTAGTTAAAAATCCATGTAAAAAAATATATAAGACCATGGTCATGGGACATGCATTCCAAGATGAATGGTGGGCAAAACATCCTAGTGGGTGTTCATTTCGGTTATTATGGATAAGGAAATTAGCAAAGGTAATGGCTAAGGATTTGGAAAGGAAAAATGGCATTTTTGGCACATTTATTTATGAAAATAATGGAAATTAGGAGAAAAGGAAGGTGAAAGATCACATGTTGCATGTGAGGAGGAAAATGGATGAAACCCATGGAAATTGAAGAAAATAGAGGCCTCATTGATAAAAAGGATTTTGAGGATCACTTGGAAAGCCTTTTCTCAGGCTTGGTCAATGTAGTTATTTGTTAGTTTAGTTTTGGAGCTCTCTTGTTATTCTCTCTCTCTCTCTCACTCTTGGACACTTAAAGTTTTCTTGGAGCACTTTGGCATTGGATCAAGAAAGGAAAATAAAACAAGAGGAAGGAAGGAGCAAGAAAGGAAGAGTAGGATCAATTAGTTTCAAGATGATTCTTTATAGGTATTGATTTAGATGTGTGATTTCCTTGCTAGATTTGGCATGCATGTGTTTCTTTGTTGTCATGGCATGGGTTTTTCCAAGTGTGACAATGTTTTCAGCGTAGCCTTTCCATTTCCGAATAGCCATAGTGTGATGGGGTTCTCATGTTTTGGTTGAGCCGGATTGTCGGATGGATTCGAAACTGAGTGAGGTGGATCTCCAAAAGAAAGAACACATGGGCTAGTGATCCCTGAACCAGACTGTGGATTATGGTAAAGCCATTGGCCTAGTGACCCTTGAACTGGACTGTAGGTTTCTATAAAGCCAGGTATTGTGTGCCTATGTGGGCCTAGGAATCATTGACCAATTTATGTTGGGATATACACTAAATCCTAGAGGTGGTCACCCTTGATTAGGCCTGGTAATCCTTGTTGGTGAATGACGAGATATATGGTAAAGCCTAGAGGGTGGAGTCTCGATTAGGGCCTAGTGATCTGATGTGGATTGCGGTAAAGCCTAGTGACTAGTGTTTCGGTTATGGCCTGGTGATCCTTAGATTGGAATGTGGGTTGCAGTAAAGCCTAGAGACTAGGAGAAAAGAAAATCCTCAGTGTGTAGGTGGAGAAATCCGGTGGCATCCATGCTTGTTTTGGACTAGTGATATGGTGGAGATCATGGTAAAGCCTGTTATTAAATGTTTATTTTTTTGGCCTAGTGATCTAATGTGAATTGCAGTAAATCCTAGTTTCTATTGATGAGGGTGAGGTGGTTTAGCCTCGGGATGCCCTGGTTGGTTCTTTTGGTTTGATTCCCACATTCATGCTTGGAATATGGCATGGGGGTGATTGGCTGAAGAGATATTTGTCTCAACCAATTTATGGTCGGGTGGAACGTGGTAGCCCCATACCGGGTTGACTTTTGCATTCATTAATAAGAGTTTATTTCCTTGGTATCTTATGTGTAAATGCATTAGATTATATGTGGATTCTATGGCTAATGTATCCTTGATATTTTTGTTGTTATTATGCTCGTTATAAGCAAGTATTATGACAATAATGATGTGTGTCTCTCCTCATGTTTTGATTTGTAAATGAATGAATAATGTATCTATGACCTAATAGAGTTAATGCAACTAATGATATAAGGGAAAAATTCTTCTTAGAGATTCTCAGATAAGTATGAGACCCCTATGCTCAGATTTGTTTTTTAAACTTGTAGATTACATATTTGTAACATGTTTGACGAAATGTCTGTCATGGATAGTAGGGGTCCAGTCTAGACCTTGTCAATTTTTTTGAAAATGTATCATTGTTCAGTTGTGTAAATTTGTTTCTGAACCTGCCATTAAGTTCTTGGCAGTGACCTAGGATCTAGGCCTAAAAATGTGGCACAAATCCCGGAGTCACAAGCACGGGTCTGAGGAGAAAATTCCCTAGATGCATGCATAACCATGCTGTGCAAGCGTTTGGAGGCTCCCAGATGCACCCATGTCCATATAAAGGGAGATTTTAGGGGTTTACTGGTCTAAAATCTCAGTGGGACCCAAGCGTTGGTTACCTGAGTGGTTGAGATGGCTCCTGGGTGTTCTGTTGCTAATACAGAAGGTCTGTATGGTGCGTTTCCATTGATTCCACTTCCTTAAGGTGACTTAGGAGGTTGGATCCCATTATTGTGGCCTCTCGTCTCATATTTACCCTGGTTGGCGGGTTACTTGGGTAGATGTGGGATGAGGGTGTTATAGAGTGGTATTAGAGCGGGTTTCATTATGTTTGGGTGGTATCTAGTTTCCGTTATCCTTGTGTGATATATGATACCACAAAGTGGTAACATAGCATGGTTCAATCCTTGGATTGGAAGGGAAAAATGTGCTTTTCATGCATGCATGTCAGTTACATATGTGTTCTTTATGTTTGTGGACTATGTGCTTGTTGTGTATGCATGGTAGTGGTCCTTGTTAAAATTGTGTTTCCATGTAGGATTTGATGATGTTGTTGTTGGGATGTGTTTGTCATAAATGCATGTCAATTGTATATGAATTTGTTATGCATGTCGGTGTTTACATGTATTTTCATGGTTATGGTTTTTCATGTATAGTATGTTAGATATGCATTGTGATGGTCATTGTTGCGGTCTTGTGTCATCATGGTGCTATTGGTTGTTATGATGCTAATGTGTTGGATGAGACAAAGTAAGAGATGCAGACTATCAGTGAGGTTGCAGCACTAGAATTTTGGGTAAGAGAAAACCGTCATACAAGTATTGTATGTTTGGCATGTAGGTATGTTAGTTAATGGATTATTATATGCATTAGGGTTATATTCATGTTTGTCATTTTATTGTTGTTGTGGTTACATGCATGGTAGATTCAAGTGGATTAGTGTGGTCATACAATCATGAATGATAGTAACCTATGGTTGTATGCATTGCTATTGTTGTTTTATGTTAGATAACTTGATGATTAAGTTATATGTTGTTGATGAGCATGATATATAACTTCTTGTTGTTATATGCTAGTAACTTGATGATTAGGGTTATTACATTAAGATCTTGATGTTATATGTATCATAATAATTTGGATTTTCCTATGCAAATGGTTAGGGTTATGACATTCAGGTATGAGTTAATATGTTGTGATATTATGTCATACTCATATAGACTGACTGTGCATATGTGATTATTATGCATGAATGAAAATTGTTTATGAGTTTATGATGTGAACATGTTAGCTAGTTACTGTTATGGATATCATGACCTTATTTATGGTTGAGTTGATATGTTGTGAAGTTATATTGTGCTAATCTAGCTTGATTGCGCAAACAAGATATCCTTACCTGAGATAGATTAAGGTATGAGTTGGATTATGTCATCTATTTGGTGCTTGAGTGTTTGGTGTCTATTATGTCATATAGTTGATTTGTTTAACATGATACATTTATAGTTTGTTTGAATGCTTGATTAATTGCATGATATGAGTATGTGTTTGTAAGATTGCATGAAGAAATGATCTTTCTTTAAGATGGTTGTACTAACACATATGTGTTGAGACAACTGATATATAATTGAGTGTAAGTAGGTGATAGTTGTAGCATTATGTCTAATGACTATGAGTTGACTATGGATTATGACATGATTGCTAGTCTTTGTAAAGGTTGATTTCAAATTGATAGATATGATTGTCTTGATATTTGGAACATGTGGTTGACATGTGTGAGTAGTTGTAGGGTAACATGCTTGGCATTAGTATGACAAGGAAAGGTAACTAGTATGTTGTTATGTTTATTATGCACCGACAATTATGTGTTCATGGCAGTATGATGCAGGGGATTACATGGAACAAGAGATTGCCATGAAATCTTAAAGAAGGTTCGGGTTGAATTTTCACTTGGAGGCACTAGGAACAATGGGGATGGAGTCATGGTGTATGTTGCTAGTTTTTTGCTTTCAGTATTTGTGATTTGGTTATGCTTGATTTGCAGTTTTGTAATGTCTAGTGCATGATCATGCCACTTTGTTTGCTGTGTCATATTGTTATTGATTTTCATGATTTTCTTCGTATTTGTTTCTTGTTATTTCCTTTTATGTTTTGAGGGTCTTGCGAATTGGTTGTGAAAGAATAAAGTTGATGGAACTTTGGGAGAGCTTTGTGGAACCCAACATGTAATGAAAGACTTAGATGAAGTTGGTGCATGAGTAAAGGGCAGTTGAAGGAAAGAATATGAAAAAAAGTTGGATTGATTTGGTCCATTAGGTAATGGATGATGATAGAACAATCATGAGAAAGGTAACATAAAAAGTAAATTAAATGGGCTTAAGGTAACAAATGCCTTGTCTATATTGGGAACTGTTGTTCCCAATGTTGTGCATAAATAAAGGAAGTTCTCTTAACCTTGAACTTGAGATATAGTAATTATGTTGTGATCATGATTAATTTATGCTAATGTTTATATGCATATATGTATGTATGTATTTTGTTATGTGACGGGGTCATCAATGATCATGATTGTTTTATGTTGATGTTTATGTGTATACATGTATGTTTGTATGTTCTTGTCTGACATGGTTACCAGGGATCATTCTTATGGAGGAATGATTGCTTATGTAGGTGAATGGCATGAAGAGGTTCCTGGTTTATGAGGAATCAAGTGGGAAGAGGAGTCATGACAAATATATGAGGTCAATATCATGTGCATATGAATTGATATTGTATGCTTGTATTATTCCTGTGTTTATGTTTGATAGGTAATGTTGAAGGATACATGACCGAAATGAAAACAATGTGCTTTGTGGCATGTTAGGATAAGCATGCATGGAGGAGAGACACTGGAAGCAAGGTTTCTTGGTAGAGGTAGTATAATTTTGGATGTGTAATGCTAATGTTGTGTATATGTTGTGCATGTTGTATATTCAATGATTGTACCTATGGTGATGTGTAATGTTGTATATGTAGTATTGTGTACATATGATGTTGTAGGCTTGTTGTATATATGGTGTTGTGTGTATATTACATATGTAGTGCTAGGTATAGATGGTGCTATGTACATGTTGGATATGCGGTGTTGTCTACGTATTGTATTCTGCACATGATGGATATGCAGTGTTGTGTGCATATGGTGTTGTGCACATGTTGGATATGTGGTGCTAGGTACATATGATGTTATGTACATGTTGCATATGTAGTGCTATGCACATATGGTGTTGTGTGCATGTTGTACATATGGTACTATGTACATATGGTGTTGTGTGCATGACTGTACATGTGATGCTATGTACCCGTGGTGCTGTGTACATGTTGTACATGTGTGTTGTGCATGGGGCGTTATGTACATGTGGTGTCATGTACATGTCATGCATGTGGTTACATGTACATGTGGTATTGTGTACACATTGTATAGGTGGTGTGGTGTACATATGGCACTATGTACATGTTGTGCAGGTGGTGTCATGTACATGTGATGTTGTGCACATATTTTGTAGGTGGTGTGGTGTATAGGTGGTATTTTATACATGTACATATGGTCTTGGTGTACATGTGGTATTGTACACATCTCATACATGTTGTGTTGCGGGCATGCGTACTATGTATGTGCATTGCGTAGTCATGGCATCGTGACATGTATATTCATTGTGTTGTACTCTGTGTACATATATGTATTATGTTGTACATCGGGTGTAGGTTTATGTATTGTGTGGTGTTGTATAACAGATGTAGGAGTATGTATTGTGTTGTGTTGTACACAAAGTGTAGGTGCATGTGTCATGATGTATATTAGGGGTAGGCGCATGTATTGCACAGTGTTGTATGCCATGTGTAGTTGTATGCATGTGATGCACACTATGTGTATGTATACATGTTTGAGGAGAAGGCATTGGGCGTTTGTCGGGTGTGGCAACCGATCCAAAGTGCATATGAAATAAGGACAAAGGTAGAAGATAAGGATTGATTAAAGGATAAGTATCATTTATTTTATTTCAGTTTTATATGCGCGTGATTTATGTTTCTGGTCTATGATGATTACATGTGATCTATGGCACCAATTTATGATGGTTACATATGATTTATGATTTTGATCTATGATGGTTGTGTTTTGAACTAACCTGATGTAATATGTTTATACATGATGATTTAGTCAAATATGTTAGTTTGAATTGTTGTGACAGGAAGCGAAGAGAATTGCAAGTGTACCTTATTGATGAGCCACCAATGAGGTATGATTTGAAGTTATTTCAATTTATTTTGAATCTAATGGAAATTATGTGCTTGGTACAGGAAAGCATGAAATGCCCGGTTGGGTGGTCGAAAATGACAACAAGCATTAGCAGCAACAACAAAAGGAATTGGAACATGCCGCAGTATGCTAATAAAGCATTAAGGAGCAAGGCCATTCTGGGACACTGGTACCTAATAATGTCCATTGATTTCCATGAGCGTGCTATGACCAGTATGATGGTTTTGAGGTAGGTATATGCCTTGGTTATTTAACCTTCCGATGCAAGGAAGCCTTGCCAAGGGATGGATCGCCCAGGATAGGGGATGCCGGGGAACTTGGAGGGTGAATGACTGCATGGAAGGGGTGACCAGATTGCCCAAGGGTCTGTTTAGTAGAGAAGGGAAGGTCAGAGATATATTTATTTTGGCCATTATTATTTCCAGATGGAATCAAATGCACATTAGGAGTGTGCCCTGGAACAATGAGACGGTAACTGTTCATTGAGGGTACGACAACACAGGATTGTAGCACTGAACATTAGATGCAACTTTGACTTTGGCAATGGATTCTAGACTTGATAGGAAGGAAGTGAATCCTGGCATTACTTTTGAGGGTGGAGGTGTAAGCCTCTGAATTCCCTTGTTGTTGATGCAAGCATCATATTCTTTTATTTGTTGATTTAGCAAATGTGCATATGTGTATATGTGGTTATTGTAAATATTGTAATGAGCTATGTTATAAATCTCTAGTAAATGGTATGATTTTCATGTTTTAGCAGTGGTCATTGTAAATACTGCAACGAGCTACATTATAAAGCTCCATGGGCAGTAATTTTTATTTATTTTATTTTTTTCAGCAGTCTTGTTAGTTATAGGCTTCATTGAACACCAATGACGGTGTTCCCCCAAAGGGGAGGGTTCTATAATAGCTTGATTTAAAAATCCATAAAACATATACAAGACCAACGACCATGGGACACGTATTCCAAGATGAATGGTGCACAAAACATCCTAGTGGGTGTTCATTTCGGTTATTATGGCTAAGGAAATTGGCAAAGGAAATGACTAAGGCTTTGTAAAGGAAAAATGACATTTTTGGCACATTTATTTATGAAAATAATAGAAATTAGGAGAAAATGATGGTGAAAGGTCACAAGTTTCATGTGAGGAGGAAAATGATGGAAAATAATGGAAATTGAAGAAAATAGAGGCCTCATTGATACAAAGGCTTTTGAGGATCAATTGGAAAGATTTTGCTAGGCTTGGTTAGTGTAACTTTTTGTCAGTTTAATTTTGGATCTCTCTCATTATTCTCTCTCACTCTTGGACACTTAGAGTTTTCTTGAAGCACTTTGGCATTAGATCAAGAAAGGAAAAGAAGGCAAAAGGAAGGAAGGAGCGAGCAAGGAAGCACAGGATCAAGAAATTACAACATGATTCTTTGTAGGTATCGATTTTCATGTGTGATTTCCTTACTAGATTTGGCATACATGGTATTGCACGCGGTTCTTTCGTGTCATGGCATGGGATTTTCCAGGTGTGACAATTTTTTTAGCCTAGCCTTTACATTTATGGATAGCCATGGTGTGACGAGGTTCTCATGTTTTTGTTGAGCTGGATTTCCGGATGGATTCAAAGCTAAGTGAGGTGGATCCCAGAAAGAAAGAACACATGGCCTAGTGATCCCTGAGATGAACTGTGGATTACAGTAAAGCCACTAACCTAGTGACCCCTGAACTCGGCTGTGGGTTGTAGTAAAGCCAGGTATTGTGTGCCTCGGTGGGCCTATGAATCCTCGATTGGTTAATGGTGGGATATATGGTAAAGCCTAGAGGTGGTTTCCCTTGATTGGGCCTAGGAATCCTTGTTGGTGAATGACGAGATATATGGTAAAGCCTAGAGGGTGGAGTCTCGATTAGGGCCTAGTGATTCGGTGTGGATTATGGTAAATCCCATAGACTGGTGTCTCGGTTATGGCTTAGTGATCCTTGGATCGGACTATGGATTACAATAAAGCCTAGAGACTAGGAGATAGGAAAATTCCTCATGGTGTAGGTGGAGAAATACGATGGCATCCATACTTGTTTTGTCCTAGTGATTTGGTGGAGATCATGGAAAAGCCTGTTATTACATTTTTATTGTTTTGGCATAGTGATCTAATGTGGATTGCAATAAAGTCTGGAATTTATTGATGAGGGTGAGGTGATTTAGCCTTAGGATGCCCTGATTGGTTCTTTTGTTTTGAGTCCCACATTCATGCTTGGAATATGGCATGGGGGTGATTGGATGAACAGAGATTTGGCTAAGCCAATCTATGGTTAGGTGGAACGTGGTAGTCCCATATGGGGTTGGCTTTTACATTCATTAATAAGAGGTTATCTCCTTGGTATCCATTGACGGTGCTGGACTTGCCAACATGTCAGGAGAACTCTCTGGTAAGAATTCGCAACTAGACCTCAGACCACTTGGTGTAGGAGTCCCAACAGTGGGTCGTACAATATCGCCTTGACCACGGTTGCGTGCAGAGGCAAGCAAGATGTCCTTGTTGGTATCAAGGGTGTGACCAGCGCAGCAAGCCAAAGAAGGTGCATGAAGGGTTCTAACACATGGAAAGTGGAATGAGTGCGCCCCTTGGAAACCTGTGGAAACACACAACTTGGAAGGGAACACATGAGCAAAGATACATCACAAGCTGGAAGAAAGGTGAACCAACAATCCAAAGTGATGGTTAAACCAACAACACATCTCAATAGAAAGAGTCCATACATACATGCATAAGCAAACAACTACATATATCATTAGAGTGACCAAGATAACTGAAATACAATAATAACATATGCATGAAACATGCTGGCTCTCTTATATTAAGAGTGAAAGATCCAATCATACAATATAACCATGACCAACCACTAGTTCAAACAACTGAACATTACATTCATTGCTGCCTGCTCCTCCAAAGAGATGTACTAGCTCTGCACTGTGGAGAAGCCAAGGATCATTACAATACCCTCCAAGGTTTCTCTAAGATATTACTATAGGAAGCTTGGCTCCCAAAAGCCTTTACAATGGGTTATGAGGTTCTATAAATAACAAAGGGTGGGGTGACCCTTGATATTCCCCTTTGTGACTCTTCACCTACCTTCATGACTCTTCAACTACTACATGACTGTTACATTCGATCATCGACACTTGGTCTTTCACTTTTACAAGATCTACTCATGTACCCATGTGAGACAAAATAGGCTTGAGCAAGCCATGCAAGCTATCACTAAGACTCAGATAGTTGTGGGAAGATCAACTCTTTGACATCGTCGTGATGATCGACGGTGGAAAACTAATGCGAAGCTTGGTAGTCCATGATGGTGTCCACGTGCTCAATGGTGATATCTTTCTCAAAGAAAACTCTCACCTATGGTTCATCTGGGCACATTGATTTGGCACCTCTATCCAACTCATCTGCTAACAAGTGCATCATAGTCTTGAGTGCAGCCGGATCAGCAACATACTGATGCATAGTGTGTGCACTGATCTCCAAGTCTGCACTAGTGGCTACACACATCAACTCATCAAAGTACATGTCCAGCTCCATTTTGACTTGGTTCTTCAACTTTGCCTTGGTGAGTGTGCCAATAGATGGGATCTTGTGCACATACCATGCTTCTGAACACCCGTGCATACGAAGCATGCAAACTGGTGATGAGATGTGTGAGTTCCTCATAGTTCTAGATCTGACTCTAGATGCGTGCCTTCAACTCTACTACCTTCGGCTTCATCATCTTTGGAAAATAAAATGGGGCTCCTGTGTATCTCATTGTCCATGTCTGCATGTGGTCAACAACAATGTGAAAATTTGACAAGATGCGTGCTCTCCTAGCCCAACGTTGCTGCCAACCATTGAGATGGTAAATTGCCTTATGTACAGTGCCAAATATAGAATAAAACATCCACATGACTTTTTTGAGGGACGATACTTCATCCAGTATCGCTCTATTCAATTTTGCTTTTGCAGATGATGTAACCTATTCTCCTCCCTGCTTGGCTGCTTGTAACTCCTTGGTTATGCGCTTGTTCTTTGCTATCAAGAATCGAACACTCAAGATGGTGGCCTCGTCATATGATCTGGTAGCATCGGCCAATGCTACTGGATGCTTGCGCACATTAGATATGATCATTCATTCTTAAAACTATGCAAGAGATGTGTGGACATGTAGAGTAGGCACTCTGTGTGAGTACAAAACTCTGTGTTGTGACTCGTCGAAAGATATGTTGTGCATCTTCGCTTCCGGATTGTCTTCAAGGATCTCTATGTCTCCTTGATCGCTTGGGACTTTCTCTTCTTCTAAATC
Organism: Pinus taeda; assembly: GCA_000404065.3. Lineage (NCBI taxonomy): Eukaryota > Viridiplantae > Streptophyta > Pinopsida > Pinales > Pinaceae > Pinus > Pinus taeda. The sequence continues at coordinate 321,965 of APFE030533147.1, forward strand.
TGATGAAGCCGGTGGGGTGACCTCATGATTATGAGGCATGAGGTCTGTATCCTGTGACTGCTCACCTTTTCCACTCTGCTCCATCTTCCTGGATGAGTCTATAACCTGTATGGGTGCAATTTCATCAATCTATGCATGCTGCGCCTCTTGCTGTGTCTGTTCCTGCTACACTTCCTTCTCTCTTCTACGTAGCTCCTGTTCTTCTCGGAGTTGCTGCTTCAACTCTTGCAAGTCCTTCTCTGCTTCCTCCATCCTCCATCTATCTCTTTGCCTTTGCGCATTCCTCTTGTCACACTGTCACCTCTTAGCCTCAATCTACAAAGCTGATTTCATCATGAGTGGATCTACTTTGAACTTGTGGCTTTATTTTGCCTCTGCACTATCATCAACCTTTCGCTTGCATTTGTCATGCACAGGTCTGTTATCCTCTGTTGTTGCTAATGATGGTGCTCTCTGAGATGCTGCTTCACTAATCATTCCACGACTATGCTGACTAGTTCATTGAGCCTAGAGAATATGTGACAATATCTCCATGGGTCTTCCTCAGGCCAATGACACATCCTGTGGAATCACGGAAATTTCACTCTCGCATAGTGGTCCTTTACAAAGCAATGCGGGTCATACGGATTGAAACTTCTGGTGCCAAAAGTGAATCTTTTGAACTCCTCTGTCTTGGCATCAACATGCTTGAGATTCTGTATCTCGTATAACCTGATCTGAAAAGGAAGAGTGGGATAAGGTGCCTTCTTCTTCCTATGCAGTCTAACTAACAACCCTGTTGAGATGTGATATGACACTTCTTGCATGATGAGCTTATCCATGGAAAAGTTTGGTAAAACATGCAGAGGCTTCTCCGCATTGTACATCCATATGAAGGTGCCAAGGTGTGAGGCATACCGATCTGCTATGTTGATCAATGCCTCCATCACTGCCTGTGACATGCAAGGTGGATCCTCCTCAGATATCATTTTGTACATTGGGGTGACAAAGTGGTCTGACAACTATGTGATGAATCCGCAGAAGTTGCATTTAGAGAACAATCTGCAATAAGTGTGTATAGAGGTTTTTGAAGGTGTCCATGCCCACTTTAAACCTGGGAATGTTGGCGAGAACATATTGCATCCGAAATGTAAGAAGACATGTATATCTCTACTTGCTGACATTTGGGAAGATGCTGGACTCTTGCGACCTATTCCTTCAACTTGAGAGCCAACATGTCAGACTAGTTTCATGGCCTTCCTTCATTGGCCAGTTGGTCTAATGCAATCACCCAGCTATACGGGCAAGTCTCTGTGCTCTCTTGGCTGTATAAGCAACATGAAAAGATAACCAAGTACTGATATGCCTTCCGCACTATGTTCATCTTGTAAAACATACTGGGTGTTGTCCTGAACTTGGTTGGATCTTTTACCCAACTCCTTAAGATATCTCTGGAGTTTGCGTTGATGCATGTGTTCAAGTGTTTCTCCATTGTGATCACTAGCTGTGGCAAGTGATACATCTCCTGATATTCCTTTGCCTTAAAGGTAGAAAGATATATCTTGCTAACACTACTCAACATCATCATCTTAGGATCAGTGTGTGAAACAATCCAATGTATCATGTCCACGCATGGAAATGCAGGATACCTACATGCAATCTGGTACAAGTCAAATTTGTGGATGTTGACATAGACCATGCGGTCTTCTAGATCTTCCTCAAATGTGCCTGAGAATGTACCATTGATTTCCTGCCATTTCATCTTGATGTCTCTATCTATGCACAACTTGGTGTCTTCATAAATGGGCAAGCTCATAAACACTTGTTCAACTGCATCTCTAGTTTCACTTCCAACGTTGTCCTTTGACCCTACTCTCTTGGAGGCCATTGTACCTTTACTGCTAAGAGATAGACAAACACTTGCTATACTTGGAGACATAGTGACACTCATGGCAAAAAATCTATCAGTTGAAAACGAAAACAAATATGAGGACTGACATGCAACACACCTGGGTGACTGGTAGTAAAGATTGCACAATTTTCACTGGGAGGCTAGGAGACTGATTGCCAAAACTTCACAAGACACAGTCCAAGCTGTCAGGAGGTTAACTGACTATTGGAATTACAAAATGCATGGTATAGTCTGTCTACTGAGGGCTGAAACTGCACAATGCGCGGTTTCAGTCAGGAAGGACATGCATGCCCAAAGACTGCATTGCGCAAATTTCTTGGTCAACAGGGCACTACCTTTGAGAATTGAGTAATACAAGCCTGGAGGTTAGTGCTGGCCAGGTTTACAAAATTTCTGGAGGGAAGGTAGAGCCTTCACTTCCAGAAAATCTCATTTGTATTCGGGTGAGGCAAGGTCTAGGCCAAGGCAGCCCAGAACTGTCGATGGGCAACTAAAAACATGATAAGGTTTAGATGCACGATGATACTAAGTGTAAGGAAGAGTGAATGATCACGCATGAAAACAATGACTGTAGGATTCATAAAATGGGAACGCATGCATGTGTGTGAAACGAGTCGCCGCAACGATGACCGTCACTACAAAACAATGTCATGGATGTGACAACAGTGAGATGCAAATAAAAAATGAAAAAATGCTTCTACAAGCTAATATACATTAAAACAAAAATAGGTGTTCAACAAAACCAAGCAAACAACATTTGTACAAAGAGAAATACGAAAAGCGACAGAAAAGCAGCAAATGACATGAAAAATAGAATTACCTAGAAAAAGTTGAGCTGAATGTGCCGAAGACTCCTAGATGTGCCGTGGGATGTCAGAGCTCCAAGATCGATGTGAGGAATGAGCTTTGTAACTTTGAATAAATAAGTTTGAGGCTTATGACGTGCATGCCACAAATCTAGGAAAAAGCGACACTTGGAAGGAAGTTTCTAAAATGCCCTTTGCATGTAACCTCCAGATGCTAAAAATAGATCCCTAAAATTTAGGGATGCTTTTTGCATGTTGCTATTTTCTATTTCAGGAAAAATCAGCCCATGCATGCAAATAAGGATTGCTCAGTCCCGGAGGGAACCGGTCAACCTGTAGGCACATGCAGTAGTCTGCAAGCCTGGGAGAGGGATTTGCTCAGTTTCTGGGCTGAGAAGGGCTGGATGTCCCTCAAGAATTGTGCAATTTTTGGGGTCAACAGGTCACTACCTCCCGAAATTATGCAATTTCTAGGCTAAAGCCTAGTTTCGAGCTAGATTACACAATTTTTTTAGGGAGGGATTCATGACTGGATTGCACAATTCTGGAGACCAGTAGGATTGTGCAATTTCTGGAGGGAAGGGTGGTTCCCCTCCAGAATTGCACAATTTTCTGAGTGAACATCTTAGCCAAAAATTACCTAGGTCCGTAATGGCAACCTATGATGGGAGACAAACAAGTTGACATGCACAAGCTGGCAAGGCACCGAAACTCAGCTGAAGAGTATGTACTTGGTAGTGCAAGACATGCTGCTAAGGATGGTTGGTAGGGTGGCTCCAAAACAAAGCTAAGGAAAAATTATTGGAGGGTGTTTGTAGCCGCTACAACACTTGGCGACACACTGGTAGAACTCTAGCTCTCTGCATGAAACTTTGTTTCACGAAAATCAAGTATAACTACACCTCTAGAAGTATTGTCCACTTCTCTGATAATCTTAATGTCCACACTAGCTTGATTGAAAGATATAACGCCTGCCATGCTCTTGGTTGGTCGACACACATTCCAAGGCAAGTCAACACAGTTGTTTTGATTGGGATGAGGGGTATATTGGTACATAATCAATATGTTAGTTAGAGTTTAAGTTTCATCTCTAGTGTTGCTCCATTGCCAGCAGGCCTGGAAAGTACCCAGATAGAGTCATGCAGGAACACAAGAATTGCTCCGTTGCCAGCGAGCCTGGTTAGTACCCCGACGAAGTTACTTGCATCACTTCTCTGCGTAGGAAGCCTTTCTCTTCTTTCACCTTATTCATTTTTCATAGTTTTGCACATTTTCATTTTTCATTTTTCATAACTAAGCATAACACTTATTCATTTCAGAGGCAGAAGAGGGATCCCAACTTATTGAGAGAAGAAGAGGTTGTTCCTTCAGAGAAGTATTTTGTATATACCTCTCACATTCTTGTAAAAGTTCCCCCCCTCACCTTACTCTACTTGACTGAGTTCATAAGGGTTAACCTAAAACATCTGACTAGAGTAGGTGATACTAGTTAGCATGTAAGCATTGTGTTTTCATCAAGGTTCAATTTGAACATAACGTATTTTCCATTGGTTTATCATGGACTGAAGATAACAAGTTCTACATACAGAGACATGATGATAGATAACCAAGTATTGATAGTTGCACAAGTCCCCTTACACTTTACCTTCGCTTGTTTAAAGAGTGGCAGGCGGTTTCATGCAAAACTAACCTACAAACTAAACAAGCAAACAAACAACTAGAAAAGTGAAGAGAAGAAGCAAAATGTGAAAGAAAAGCAAGTAAGTGAACAAGCAAACAACAAACAAACATAAAAAGGAAGAAGCAAACATGCATGCAAGAAAACAAGACAATAAGCAAACACTACTCCTACTCCTAAGCTAATGGTGCATGGGCCTGATCACGTGAAGTGATATTTCCAATGCATCCACTGACACATTGGTCGACCCATGTTGGTGAAGGCATGGTTTGTTAACAAGGAAGATGCCCGAACCAGCAAACATGAAAGATACAACAATGAAGACAAACACACTTTGAGTCTAAATGTGTCCACAGAACATAGATGAGTGTAAGTGCATGATATGCAATCTGTGGAATTACCATGGTGCTGTGTGACACTACCTGCAAATGTTAAGCATACACATTCTCTTGATTGTGACATGCAAGCAAATGAGAGAAACAAAGATAATTTGCGTCGCGCGGCTGTGCTTACTGTATAGGATTCCTCCAGTGCATGAGCGTCGGGATCATGTAGTTGGAGTGGAGGAAGTGAAATATGTGTGTGGGATTGATCTTCAATGCATACAGATGAGTGATGAGGAGCCTTGGGTGTTTCAACAATTTCCTGAGGAGCAAGGTCTTGACATAACCATCAGCTCGGGTTGAAGTGCCTCGACAGTTGAATGATGGGCTAACATCCAGTGTGTTCTGAAAATGATCAACAATAGGTGCATATGTTGGTGGATTTACACAAGAAAAATCAAAGATATTAGAATCACCAAAGGTGTCGGGAAAAAGTAGGGGAGGCGCCGAAAAAAGGAGATCATCCTTCGCCGCAGGTTGATGTTTAGGTTCCCAGTCATACTCATCATGAAGGATAATGTAGGTTGGTTGTGCAACACCAACTTTGTTAATGGATCGATCCTCGTTCACAACAGGTGTAGAATCTGGAACGAAAGAACATGAGACAGTGCAATTTAGAGGATTAACAGAAAATGAAGATAGAGGCAAAGGTAATAAAGGCACGTGACAACCCATGGGCTTCGCAACCAAATCTGTGCAAAAATTGAGAGAAGTGATGGTGGGAGGATGTGAAAGTCAAACATATCTGTGTGCATGTTCTCCCACATCACTTCGCAGCGGTGAAACTGTGTGATGAGGGGATGATGAACAATAACTTGTGACTGCGATTGTGTCAATCGGTGGTTGCATAGCTCCATCATCGGAGTATGCTGAGCGAGGTTTGAACTTCAACTTCATCTTGGGATTGATTGATTTTTTAAGACAATATTTAGATCTGTCACAAAGATGTTGAAACTTCATCTGGATTTTCGGAGCTTCAAACTGCAATACATAGAAGTGCTGCCAAAAATCCATAGGTGATTCTTGTGAAGTCTTCCATTGTTTTAACAATTTTTTGTCAAGAGATTCTAGATCAAAATGATGGAAAGTAGATTTAATGAGATCACAAAATTGGTCAAGTGAGTGCATGCTTCCGGGTGGTAGGATGCTACACCATCGTTGTGGGGATTCGCGAAGTGTGTGTGAAAGTAGAAAGCTAGCCTATTCATTAGAGAAGTCATTTGCAACATTAATAAATGCATATAAGTCTTGCAAGTACTCAGGTCAGGCCACTTCGCCTTCACCATCATACATGAATTTTGACAAGAGATTAAAAAACTCCCTCATGATGTCAACAGGTTCACCATGAGACAGACATTACAGAGGGAGGAGTCTAAGATATCCATGACAGATATATGAAGATTCAAAACAGGATGTAAGGGCTCAGCTTGTCATCTAGCCCTCCTTCTAGCACCAGAAATGTTGATGGTGCTGGACAACATGTCAGGGGATCTCCCGGGTAAGAAGTTCCAACTAGACCTCAAACCGTTTGGTGTAGGAGTCCCAATAGGGGGTCGTACGGTATCGTCTTGACCACGGTTGCACGCAGAGGCAAGTAGGATGTCCTTGTTGGTAGTAAGGGTGTGACCAGCACAACAAGCCAAAGAAGGTGCATGAAGGGTTCTCACACACGGAAAGTGGAATGAGTGTGCCCCTTGGAAACCTATGGAAACACACAGCTTGGAAGGGAACACACAAGCAAAGATACATCACAAGATGGAAGGAATGTGAACCAACAATACAAAGTGATGGTTAAACCAAAAACACATCTCAACCAGATTAATACATACATATATAGAAAGAGTCCATACATACATGCGTAAGCAAACAAATACATATATAATTAGAGTAACCAAGACAACTGAAATACAATAATAACATATGCATGAAACGCGGTGGCTCTATTATATTAAAAGTGAAAGATCCAATCATACAATACAACCATGACCAGCCACTAGTTCTAGCAACGGAATGTTACAATCACTTCCGCCCGCTCCTCCAAAGAGATGTATTAGCTCTGCACTGTTGAGAAGCCAAGGCTCATTACAATACACTCCCAGCTTTCTCTAAGATACTCCTATAGGAAGATTAGCTCCCAAAAGCCTCTACATTGAGTTATGAGGTTCTATAAATAACAAAGTGTGGGGTGACCCTTGACATTCCCCTTTGTGACTCTTCACCTACCCTCATGACTCTTCAACTACTACATGACTGTTACATTCAATCATTGATACTTGGTATTTCAATTTTACAAGATTTGCACATGTACCCATGTGAGACAAAATAGGCTTGTACAAGCCATGCAAGCTATCACTAAGACTTAGATAGCTTTGGGAAGATCAACTCTTCGACATCCTCATGATGATCAATGGTGGTGAACTGATGCCAAGCTTGGTAGTCCATGATGGTTTCCGTGTGCTCAATGGTGACACCCTACTGAAAGTGAACTCTCGCCTCTGTTGCATATGGATACACTGATTTGGCACCTCTGTCCAACTTTTCTACTAACATGCATATCATGGTCTTGAGCGCAGCCGGACCACAACATACTGATACATAGTGTGTGCACTGATCTTCGAGTCTGCACTGGTGGCTACATGCATCAACTCATCAAAGTACATGTTCATCTCTGTTGGAACTTGGTTCTTTGAATTCGCTTCCGTGAGTGTGCCAATATATGGGATATCGTGTGCATGCACAAAGACATCCATGCTTCTGAATACCCATGCATGTGAAGCCTGCAAACTGGTGATGAGTTGCGGGAATTCCTCATAGTTTCGGATTTGACTCTGGATGTGTGCCTTCAACTTTACCGCCTTTAGCTTCATCATCTTTGGAAAATGAAATGGGGCTCCTTTGTATCTCATTATCCATGTCTGCATGCAGTTGACTGTAGTGTGCATATTTGACAAGATGCGTGCTCTCCTACCACAATGCTACTGCCAACTATTGAGATGGACAACTACCTTATGCATGGTGCCGAATCTGGAATACAACATCCGCATGACTGTTTCGAGGGACGATACTTCATCCAATATCTCTCTCTTCAACTCTTCTCTAGCGAATGATGTAACCTATTCTCCTCCCTATTTGGTCACTTGTAACTCCTTGGTCATGTGCTCATTCTCTGCTATCAAGAATCGAACACTCAAGCTAGTGGCCTCGACATATGATTTAGTAGCATTTGTTAATGCTGTTGGATGCTTGTGCACATCAGATACGATCACTTGTTCTTCAAACTACGTAGGATATGTGTGGACATCCGGATTAGGAACTCTGTGTGACTGCAAAACTCTGTGTTGTGACTCATTGAAATATATGTTGTGCATCTCCCCTTTCGGATTGTCTTCAAGGATCTCTATGTCTCCTTGATCACTTAGGACTTGCTCTGCTTCCAGATCTAGTAAAGCTGGTGGGGTGACCTATTGGTTGTGAGGCATGAGGTCTGTGTCCTGATCTAACTTTGGCTACACCACATTCGTATCCATCTGCTCTAGCATCTGTTCAATTTCTTGAGCTAGGTCTTGCTCCTGTGACTTCTCACCCTATCCACTCTATGCCAACTGCTTGAATGAGTCTATAACTTGTATAGGCATAGTTTCATCAATCTGTGCATGCTGTGCCTCTTGTTGTGTTTTTTCCTACTACGCTTCCTTCTCTTTTCTACACAACTCCCGTTCTTCTCAGAGTTGTTGCTTCAACTCTTGCAACTCCTTCTTTGCTTCCTCCATCCTTCGTTTATCTCTTTGACTTTGCACGTTCCTCTTGTCGCACTATCGCCTCTTAGCCTCAATCTCCAAAGCTTCTTTCATCACGAGGGGATATTCTTTGAACTTGTGGCTTTGTTCCGCCTCTATGATGTCTTCAACCATTCTCTTGCCTTTGTCATGTGCAGGTTTGTTACCCTCTGATGTTGCTGATGATGGTTCTCTATGAGATGCTGCTTCGCTAACCATTCCACAACTATTTCGACTAGTTCATTGAGCTTGAAAAAGCTATGACAATATCTCCATGGGTCTTCCTCAAGCCAATGACACGTCCCGTGGATCCACAGAAATTTCACTCTCACATAGTGGTCCTTTACAAAGCAATGTGGGTCATACAGATTGGAACTTCTCGCAGTGAAAGTGAATCTTTTGAACTCCTCCGTCTCGCCATCAATGTGCTTGAGATTCCATATCTTGTATAACCCGATCTATAAAGGAAGAGAGGGCCAAGTTGCCTTCTTCTTCCTATGCATTCTAGGTGACAACCCTGTCGAGATGTGATATGACACTTCTTGCATGACGAGCTTGTCCATGGCAAATTTTGGTAAAACATGCAGAGTCTTCTCCACATTGTACATCCGTATGAAAGTGCCAAGGGACGAGGCATACCAATCTTCTATGTCGATCAATGTCTCCATCGCTGTCTGTGACATGCTAGGTGGATCTTGCTTAAATACCATTTTGTACACCAGGGTGACAAAGTGGTATGAAAACTATGTGATGACTCTACAAAAGCTGCATTCGGAGAAAAATCTACAATAAGTGTGCACAGAGGTTTCCAAAGGTGTCCATGCCCACTTCAAACCCGGGAACTAATGATGGGCACAAATTGCATCTAGAATGTTAGCAGACATGTATATATCTGCTTGCTGACATTTGGGTGAATGCATGGCTCCTGTCACTTGTTCCTTCAACCTGAGAGCCAACATGTCGGACTAGTTGCATGGCCTTCCTTCGCTAGCCAGTTGGTCCAATGCAATCACCCAACTTTGAGGGTAGGTCTTTGTGCTCTCTTGGCTATATAAGTGATCCAGATTTAAACAGGAACACAATAAAATATAGAGATAACCATATACACAAAGATGCAGCGGAAATAATGCTTCATTTCATTAATGGAAATACCGAAATATGCTTACAACCAGAATTGGAAATAAACCAGCTAGGGCGATGGTAGCTTATCTCTGAGAAGAGATGTGCGGCTACATGCCTCTGAACTGTTCCGAACTGTGTTACAATGAGGCTCGAAGGCCTATTTATTGTTGAGAAACAATGGAAAACCCTTCACATTCCAAAACCTACCCCTGGAAGATGAAACGCCAAATTGTGGGCCCCGTTTTAGGTAAATTGGTACATCAATTTCCCGGGGTCGTAACTAGGGCATACGATCTTCGTTTGACACGTATGATAGCTCATTAGAAATATCTATCCGAGCACTATCATTGTTGGAACGGTCAACATCGGTCCATTCCATGGACCCATGTTGCCCCCAGATTTCCCAAAACATGTCGTTTAGGGCCTCAAAACGGCTCCGGAAGTTCAGGACCCGAAAAAACTACTAAAAATAGTAAATTGTGCTACAATTATGGAAACTGAAAAAGATGAAAGAGACAATTGCGGGGGTCCAAATGGGATAGGTGGGTGGCCACCAACATCCACTTGGATCATCCCCTCCTTGATTACTGTTGAAATGAACCACCTTCTTGAAGCTAAAGTCACCAAGAACGAAGTCAAGGATGCCCTCTTTGCCATGGACCCAGACAAAGCCCCTGGGTCGGATGGATTCTCAGCTAGATTCCTCCAAACTTCGTGGTTGATTGTGGAAAAATATCTTTACAAAATGGTTCTTAAGTCCCAAGTTTGCCAGAAAATCAGAGGTAGCACGAACTCTTCTTTTCTTGCTCTCATCCCCAAAGAGAAAGGAGTCAATTCCTTCAACAGGTTTCACCCGATTTTTCTTTGCAATATTGGTTATTGATTACCAAAGTCATCGCTAATAGACTGAAGCTCATCCTCCCAAAAATCATACCAGAAAGCCAAGGAGGATTCATTCAAGGTAGAAAAATTGTGGACAATTTCATTCTGGTCCAAGAGGCAATCCACTCAAGCGTGAGTCGCAATGAAAAAGGTATGGTTGTCAAACTTGATTTAGCAAATGCATTTGATAGAGTTAGGCATAGTTTTTTGCATAGAAGCCACTTTGAAGCATCAAAATTCTAAGGGTACCAAAACCTGTGTGAGAACACCCCATGGGCTGACTAAAGGTTAGACGAATCTTATAGAAACATTTAAAACATAATATCCAAGGTCAAAGGAATAAATCTCCAAGGAGTAGGGACAAGTGAAGTCATTAAAAAATTCGAATTCCAACTGAAAGAATGATGGTTTAATGCATATTCATTTATGTATAGTAGCTAGTTAACCCCTAACAATTAGCTGGATTGGAAGATGCTCTGTACTAAGTATCCAAAGGTCTCAGGGTCAAATCTCATAGGTCCTTTGGGGTTACTTATCTATGTGACCTTTGGTAGATTTTCCTTCCATCGAGAAATTTTTTAGAAGGGAAGGGAGAGATCTATGAGGAGGATACAAAAGCACCTTGGACTGAGAAAAAATACTTCTATTTAGATGTTTGTCTTAGCCATACGAACTGTACAAACACATGTATGGATACCAAACACATATTGGAATAAGAAAAATTAATGCTATATAGATGTTTGGCCTGCCCATACAAACTGTATCGGCACCTATATGGAATATCTATATAATTGTATTCATCCAAACAATATTGTTTGTATGATTGTACAGCTTTGTATTGTGCTATCCATGTGGCCGTATGGGATTGAGTGTTGTTGGAAACATCTCTTTCCTAGTTACCTCCTCTCTATCCCTCTATGTTTCTCAACCTACTCAACTGCCCAAGTGTGTTGAAGGCCTCTACCTTGCCATATAGATATATACTTTTAGTAGAGAATCTATTTTGAAGAGTCCTCCTAGTTGAAGTTATGCATGAGATACAATCTTAGGCTCAACTGCTAAACATAAGAATTTCACTTTTTTTACTAAAGTGAATTAAAAAATAGAATTACCTTTCCAGAAAGAGAATTACTTTTTAAAATTACCTCAAACTACTTCTTATGTTGACACTGAACCTCCAGGAGTTCATGTCTGAGCTATAATTCTCAATAGTGAAATTTTCAGTAGCTCAAAAAGTGTCAAGTAAAGCACCATTAATCACAACGAGTAGAAAATATCTTGGCAAAATGCATATTCAACATCAAATATGGTTTATATGATTGATTAGCCATCCTAGATCACAAATCATTTAAGTTAAAAAAATATTTTTGACAATTTGTTTGTTTCAGGAATTGCCTTAATAGTTCACTACGCCATGTAACCCCTCTAAATCAATTGGCATGTTTAAGTTTAAAAGAGACATATTACATATTTTTAAGTGATATACTTGTGTAAACTGATCCCTACACAGATGAAATGTAAGGGATACCATGCTTGGATAAACTCCTCCACCACGTATTTCTTTCCCTAGTAGGCTGCTCAACGAAATTTAGAAGTGAGCTTCAACAATAATAGTACATTATCTCAATATAAATTTCCAACCTTTTTATGTAAATTCTTCATGGACTCTTTGCAGTCACATTGAAGTTTCTTCACATTTTTCTCTATATTTTCCATTAACTCTTTGCAGTTAAATTGAAGTTTCTCTAAATAAAAATGCTAAAACATTAATGATGATAGAGTTTTAGTGATTTAAAAATTCCAAATGCATTTGATTTATGTTTTTTTCTTGAAGACCAATTGTATTGAATGTTGGAACAAATGGTAAAGAACATAATCCCTAAAGCTCGTGTGCATTTGCATCATTGTTTGCAACACCATGGTTGCCTCAGTGGTGTTTTATTAGCAATTTTGATGGTTGTTTGTCTTGGTTTATTTTTAGTAATTTTGATGGGTGTTTTGTCTTGGTTTATTTTTAGTAACTTCGATGGGTGTTTTTTTCCTTGTTTATTTTTGGCCATTTTTTTGAGTATTTTCTCTAATTTGTAGAGAGAAAGAGCGTAGACTAGAAGTTGGTCATTGTATTAATACTTGCATGGAGCATTGGGCCTATCTCAAGTTTCAATTGTTGGATAGGATCCCTTCACTCAAATTTTGATGTTGCCCCACTTTTGTGGGATGGAACTATGAACAGGTAAGAATAAATTGATATCAACAATAACGAACAAATGTATTGTTAGGATTTATTCTCAAAGATACAACTTTTATTGAAACTCGTAATATCTTTTGAATTTTAACTTTGAGTTAAACCCATAATTGCACATAAATGGTAAATGGTAGAGTTTCTGTACAAATAAATTTCAAGCTATTTGTGATAATTTCATTGGAATATAGTGCTATCAAAATTTCAATACCCCAAGTAGAATTTGTGCTAAGGAGAAAAGTGAGAAAAGATAAATTATAAGTAATAATGGTAATCTTAATGTCCCTATGGGATGAGTTGAATATGAAGAGTTTTGGGAGGTGAGATATGTTTATTTCATCTATGGAAGTGTTAATCAAAGGAGAAGTAACACTATCTATAAAACTTAGTGAAAATGATCTTATTTTCTAATGGAAGAAAAAATAATAGCTCCAAACCAAGAGACTATTATTGATAGTCTTCTCAACCTAAAAAAGCGTGTCCCTAATGTGTATTGCCTCCTTATATGTCAATGGTGGCTTGGAAGAGATGCCTTCAACTTCCTCCTCCACTTACACTATTACTTCTATTGCAATCTTGAGAGTGTTTGTCTATGATGAGGATGAGTATCTCCTATCATGATGTATATGCTTTTCACTTTGAAAAATACCTCATATATTTCCAAATGTAGATCACTGAAATTATGAACCTCATCTCTCGACAACTCTTGGCACAAGCTAGTAGCTTGCCCCACCACCACCCTCTTGGAAAAAGGTCATTGTTCAATTAGTATATTGGAAATATCTCCTAATATGGATAGGGTTGGGTATATGGACAATCCATCAGCCATTTTAAGTTTACCATCTCCATTAAGGTCACCATCTCCTATATGGAGTATGTCAACTCCCATTCACGAGGGAGTTCAACTAACCAATGTTGCAAGGAACCTTTACACTCTCTTTAAATCACTCCATCAGGGCATATTTCTCTAACCCCATAGCCTGAAATGTGTGTAATGGGAAGAAAAACTTTTTAAAATTCTTGTAGTCCATCATTACCTTTGGTAACTCCTCAAGAAAAATCTAACTCTAAATTTTCATTTCCCCCCTTTGTTTTGCCCAAAACTATTCATGGAACCCTTAATGATGGGAGTTTTTTAGAACCTTTGTGCCTTATAAAACGACCAAACCTTTGACTTCTTTTATTTCTTTTTCTATGACTGGAACTACTATTTATTGGGTTAGCACTAATGATAAGATGGATTCCCAAAATGGTGGCATGAGAATTGAAGGACAATTGAGCATTGAGAAGAGACACAAAAATAAGAGGAAGAGAAGTATATTAGAAGGGATTGTTGAAACTATCGGGTTGACTTCTAGAAGGCTGATAATGCCTGCCTCTGGTGGTTCTACACCTTTGCCTATGTCTTAGGTGGTAGTGTTTTAAGGGTCAATGGTTGTTGTTCAAGATAGTCATGATGATGAAATTTCAAATTATTTCTTGACCATAGGTTCAAGTATGCCATTTGTACATTCTCCTTCTTATTATCAAATCATATGAAGAAGATGGGCAGAGCACGTAGTCACTTTTATTGAAGAAACAAAATGTTGTATAAAGCAGGCTAGATTGTATTCTAAAGAGGTTGCTTCTTTCCCAAAAACTACATTCAAGCTCAGTCAGTTGATTTGGAGCCATATAGTTCCTCAAAAATACTCTAGAGTGAGTATTGACTATGGAGCAAGGCTTGCATCCTCTATCACTGGGGCATTTGTACTTGCTGCAGTAACAAAAGTAGCGGCAACAACAACAAATATTGCACATGAAGTTTCTCTTTACTTTCTTTAGAAATATTAATGATCCTTACCGCTGTTATTTATACTAACATCTAAATGAAACATCTTTCCTATGGTGGGTCATTTATGATAGGGTGGGAAATATCATGCAAGCACTCGATATGTGTTCACATGCCTTTCACCAATAAAATGCTTCTTGTTCACAAAAGAGGATGACGTACTCTTGGACTACATGAATGAAGATGAACTGAAAATGAACTAATGTGGTAAGTAGTTTGGTACAGAAGGATGACAAATTGTTGTATTCATAAATTTTGCATAAATTGGTAGGAAGGTACATAAGGATGACAAATTGTGGGATTTAGGAATTTTGTATAACTTTGGGGAGTCTTGTACATTAGGATTTTTGTTATATATATGTCTTAATTCAAGCATGGGTTTTCATTGGTGTTATGTCTATGGTTCAAGTATGTGCCAATTATTCCAATGGTCCTTGTGAATAGAAGTGAAGGAGATGGAACTGGTTGGAGTTCCTTTTTGCCTAACTACAACCCAAGGGATATTGCTGAAAATATAAGGTGCATGTTTAATGATGAACCCTTGAAGCCAATGACTCCTTGGTACAAGGGTTTTAAGGTAATATTTTGTCCATTATTCAATAAATACATTTGTAGAATATTTCACAAATTTGAGGTGCACACTCCCAAATCTTCACTATTGATTATGTCATTACTTTTAGCTAGCACCATGTTTGGAGGTGGTATGAGGACTTTCGGCCATGCCACGATTTTCTCTAATTCAGGAGTTATGGGCATGAGGTCAGTTCACATGGCAGCTGCAAAAGCTCATTGTTTAGTTAGAAGATTGGAAATCTCTCCTAATATGGAGAAGGTTGGACATATGAATAATCTATTAGCCATTTTGAGTTTACAATCTCCATTTAGGTCACCATCTCCTATATAGAGTATACCAGCTCCCATTCATGAGGGAGTTCAAATAACCAATGTCTAAAGGAACCTTTACACTCAACTAAATTCACCCGATCAAGGCATATTTTTCTAACCTCATAGCCTGAAATGTGTGTAATGGGAAGAAAAACTTATTAAACTTCTTGCAGACCATCATTAAGTTAGGTAACTCCCTAAGGGAAATATAAGTCTATATTGTTATTTTACCCCTTTGTTGTGTCCAAACCTATTCATGGAACCCTTAATGATGGGAGTTTGTTCATACCTTTTTTGCCTTATAAAATGACCAAACCTTTGACTTCTTTTGTTTCTTCTTCTATGACTTCTATTTATTGGGTTGGCACTAATGATAAGATGGATGCCCAAAATGGTGGCATAAGAATTGAAGGAAAATTGAGCATTGAGTAGAGACACAAAAAGAAGAGTAAGAGAAGTATTTTAGAAGGGATTATGGATACTATCGGGTTGACTTCTAGAAGGCTGACAATGCCCGCCTCTAGTGGTTCTACACATTTTCCTACGTCTCAGGTGGTACTATTTCAAGGGTCAATGGTTGTTGTTCGGAATAGTCATGATGATGAAATTTCAAATTGTTTCTTGACCATAGGTTTAAGTATGACATTTGTACATTTTCCTTCTTATTATCAAATCATATGAAGAAGAGGGCAAGAGCACATAGTCATTTTTACTAAAGAAATAAAAAGTTGTATAGAGTAGGCTAGATTGTATTCTGAAGAGGTTGCTTCTTTCCCAGCAACTGCAGTCAAGCACAATCAATTGATTTGGATCCATATAGTTTCTTAAAGAGACTATAGAGTGAGTCATGGTTGTGGAGCAATGCTTGCATCCATTGTCACTATAGCATTTGTACCTGTTGTAGTAACAAAATTAGTAGTAACAACAACAATGGTTGCACATGAATTTTCTCTTTAGTTTCTTTTGAAATCTTAATGATCTTTATCACTGTTATTTATACTCGCATCAAAATGAAACCTCTTGCCTATGGTGGGTCATTTATGATAGGGTTGAAAATATCATGCAAACACTCGATATGTTTTCACATGCCTGTTACCAATAACATGCTTCTTGTTCACAAAAGAGGATGATGTACTCTTGGACTACTTGAATGAAGATGGACCGAAAATTTAACCAACGTGGTAGGTAGTTTGATATAGAAGGATGATAAATTGTTGTATTCATAAATTTTGCATAAATTGATAGGAAGATGTGGAAGGATGACGAATTGTGGGATTTAGGAATTTTTTATAACTTCGGGGAGTCTTGTACATCAAAATTTGTGTTATATATATGTCTTACTGTAAGAATGGGTTTTCATTAGTATTTTGTTTGTGGCTCAGATATGTGCCAATTATTCCAATGGTCCTTATGAATAGAAGTGAAGGAAATGGAATTGGTTGGAATTCTTTTGTGCCTAACTACAACCCAAGGAATATTGCTGCAAATAAAAGTTGCATGCTTAACGATGAACCCTTGAAGCCAATAACTCCTTGGTACACGGGTTTTAAGGTAATATCTTTTGTCCATTATTCAATAAATATATTTGTAGAATATTTTACAAATTTCATTCACCTTATGTTTTCCCTTTAATCTTGGGTGTGTTCAAGTGAGAAAACAATTGTAAAGGATGATTGTGTGACTTACACGATTAGTGGAATCATAGAGGAAACTAGTGAGACCAGATTGAGAATTATAGATGTGGAATCATAGAATTATAGGTTTGGAAGCATTGATGATTGGGAATGATAAGATTACATATCCTTTCATAAGGGTAGGTTTCTATCATTCATCTAAATAGGTTATGCCTAAGAAATTTTAAATATTGTGAAATTATTTTCTAATGAAAATACTTCTCTTCCAAGACTACAAGGAATACAATATTGATACCAGGGTCTATTTTTTAGGTGTCACTGTTTGAAGAGAATATGTAGATTGAACTTCAAGAAGGTCTTTTAAATAAATTCAAACTAACTACTATAGTCAGTACAAGTAACATGCATCTTTTTTACTGAAAGGAAATCATTCATAAATATGAGACCCATGAGCAAGGCACATTCCTGAAACTCATCAAGGACTTATATTATATTCAACTAGAATTTTATGAAAAGAGAAAGGTAGGTGTTTTATTTATTTTCCTCTTTTCCCATGAGTCCTTTTAGATTGGCCATTACTAACACATCTTTTTCTGCCATTTCTATTCTTGCTCTCTTTGTCACATTTTACTTGTTGGATTTTGTTGCCTTGGCTGTTAACATTGTTGCTATAGGTTTTTATTGAATTCTTAGAGTACTTTGTGTCCAAGGACTTGTTTTAGCAATGCCTCTTCAAAATTTACCATGGGTTGAAAATTTGAAATCCAAACAAATTGTGTTTTTGTTTCACATAATGAACAACAATTGTTTTGGATCAACACTCCTAACATTGAACTGAAATTGTGAATTTAGAAAGTCCAATTGGACAACCTTCAGCTTGATTTGCTGAAATTGGACAACAAATTTAGATTCATACTGGAAGTTGTAAATGGAGAAATCATAGTCAACAACTGGAAATGTGTAGATTTGTTGCTTGAATTGAAGAACAAAGGTTTCACTCCATTCCCTAAGAAGGAAAAACATGTTGAAGAATCTATTGCTAGGGAAATAGTAGATGATGAAGAGACAAGTTTGAGGATGATGTTGAGGAGCTTAAAAGATCAACACTTAAATATCTATGGTGAAAAGACCTAGATAACTTTATAAAGGAGCTGGATGTATGTTCTACATCTTTTGACACTTTTGGTATATCCATATTTTTGTTAACTCTTCGTATCTGAGAAGCGAGTTGCTTCATCCATTCTTATGGATTTTGGTATATTTGGTTACTCATTTGTTTGTAAATTTTTTAGGATCAAGAAGTGCAGGATGCCAAGGATAATGAATATGAGTTGAACAACATGGGAAATGACGATGCCAGAATCTTCAGAAAATTAGGCAAAAACCAGAGAAAATATACCACAAAAACTGTAATTACCTTTAGCTCATATTACCTTCGTACCTTACTGATGATTCCATGCAAGGGTTAAAGTCTGGCATCTATATTTGATTGACGCAATGAAGAATTAACAAGTAATTTTTTTACTTGCAAGTGTAAAAGATTAGCCTACATTGTTGTTTGTATATTGATTATGTTTATGTTTCTTCCAAGATATTTATGATGAATCCTAATTTGGGGAAAGTGGAGAGGAGATATTTTACCTACATTGTTTCTAAAGTTGCTTGTGTGTTTCTTCTTCTCAGATGTTCATTCTCAATTTGAGGTTGGATGCAACAGAGAGTATGACACATGATGTCATAAGGCATTTTTTAGGAGTTAAATTACATATAAAAATTATGTTGTGACTTCTCTTTTGAGGTTATAGGCTTCATTGATTTGGAGTCAACAAAATTATTATTATTTTTATTTCTAATATTTGTGTCATCTACTACTATGCCTTCCTTCTAATCTATACTAGATAATCAACAAGTACAAAAGATATAAGAAAAAACTCGATGTTAGAATGAAGAGTTGCAGGAAAAGGTTTGTCTTATTTATGTCTACTTATGTAATAGTTTTCAAAGCACTTCAATGAGAAATTTCTGAAACTATCTACTTGATTATGATGGGCAGGAACAAGAAGTGCAAAATCTAAGAACCAATTGAATGGTTTAATTAAAGAAAGCAAGAGGTACCTGCATGTTATTATTTCTTAGACTTGGACATATAGTAGAATGAGTAGAATGGTAGAATAAGAAATCTTAAATAACATGTCCATATGTTTTTTTTCATTTTAATAAACTATGTTTCTCTTGTTTTGAATGCTACATTATGGATGAACATAATCATTGCACTAAGATATTGAATTTGGTTGGAAAACTAGATTGATGAGATTAATTGCAGACAAGAAAAAATGGTGGCTTCCCACACCATGAGCATAGAAGAAACCGTCTAATGTATCTGAAAATATGGACAAGAGGGTGCATGAGGTCTCCAAAGAACATGTTTATCAATAGAGGATGTTGATACAACAACTTTGTATTCGCCCCTTGGTCCATATTTGAAACCTAACGCTGTGAAAATCTGAGAATTTCTATACTTTTGGAAATATTTCTTTCTATGGAAATAATTTACACAGTTTTGCTCTGTAGGGAACTAAGCTCTTTAATTTTTTTTTGGTAGGCTCCAATCTCCAAATATTTTACCATGTCATTTTTCCTTCATTTTTCTTTATTTTGTTCCCTTTCTCACAAAATATCGGTGTACAACATTTTTGTTATTCTAATACAGTAATTATAAAATGCTTCTTGCTTGTTTTCATTGTTGATAAAAACAAGGATGAGATGGAAAAATGGAAGATGATGCAAAAAGATGGTGTGTATCTATAAGTTTAAACTAAGTCATGGCTTGATAAATAGAAATAATTTGAGTATCATAGTGGAAAGTTGGATCTTATTTATATATCAAAATGTTGCCATTTTATTGATTTTAATTTGTAACTTTTGTATGTTGAACTGTAGATTAGGAGGAGGTTAACTTATTGAGGAAGAGTAAATATATTCTAGTTGTTTGATGTGTGCAAGTGTCTTGAATTTTCTAGTGCTAGATGCAACTCCTCCTACTGTTGGTCCAACCATTTCCTTATTTATGAAGATTGTTGGAAAAGGTTTGACACACACGTGTGCAAAGCTCCTCCAAAATTATCATAATATAGGCTATAGCTCTTTCTTAGATTCCACAATTTCACTGTTTGTATCCTTTTGTGGTTTTTGGGCTTGAATATCATTCTTAAGCTCAAAGCCACAACTATTCATTATATGCTCTTCCTTCAACTTGTTTTCCCTAACCTATTTGTATTTCCTTTTCTAGAGTATTCATTTGTTTTATTTTGGTAATTCCAATAGAATTTTCTGAAGAGGTGAAAGAATAAATTCACCAATAATTTGATATGATACCACATTCTACTTGGAATATATGCTTTACAATGTATCCAAAAGCACACTTTGTGAACAAAGGCTCTCAGAATGATAATCATTTTGCAAGACTAATAAAATGAAAATAGGAAGGGATGTATTGTTTCATATTAATCAATATTCTCCTTTCTTCCATAGGCAAATTCCCTCTTGGTATTAATTCACAATCGTAAATCCTTTATAAGAGTTTTGATGGCTACCTCTATCCACTCCTAGATAAAATTCTTCCAAATTATTATCTTGGCTTTGAATGCCTCTTCTTTATCATTAGTCAATTCCACTTTAATCTTCTTGTAGTCCTCATATTTGGTTTCACAACTTATTTCCAATTGAAAGCTTGTTTTATAGATCAAGAGGAATGAATGAAATTTTCACCTACCAAATCTTTTGTTGCTATAAATATTTACTTTGTTTGCAGTATTTATTGGTTTGTTTTTATTTTTCAATTTTTGAATGCCAGTGGTATTGAATCCACTATGTGCATTGTTTTCTTTGATGACTTAAGTGAGACAATTTATTTTGCAGCCATTTACAAATGCAAAGGGTGCTAAATAGTAGTCTATGATTGAACTTCTAAAAGAACATGGTGCTTAATCTTTAGTAAGTTTGTTGATGCAGTGAATTTTTTTTAAGTACATATTTATTGTTGACAATTTGACCCTTGATATGTGCTATGATTCTCAGTTAAGATCTTCCATCCTCTCTCTTTCTTTTTGTTGTTTATCATTGATAATTTATTCTATTAGACATCTGAAGGCAAACTTGCCCAAGATTAGCTTGAAATTAGGAAAGGGGTGTAACACTAGAGGACTAATCCTATATTGATAAATCTAACCAACGTGAACTTTTTTTTGGGGGCTTTGACCCTTGCCTAAAAAAAGATATTTGGAACTCATCAAGTGTCAAACTATGAAATAAATTATGTTGGGACACCTTTGTAAAACCTCAAAATATATATTTTGAATATTGGATATATGTGATTTAGCCATTGCATTATTATTTTATATGAAATCAAATATTGATGCCTAAGCAATTAATAATATAAAAATCTAATGTATCTTTCATTCCAATTTTTAAAATTCATTGGTTTCCTTGTAGCGCAATTTATTACAATTTTTGCATATTCTCCCATCCCAATGGGATATTATTTATATAACACTTCAGTTTCAATGAAATGAGTGGTCAAAAATATTTATTCATTGGAAAAATGTTTTTCTTCTTTCTAAAACAATAATCTGAGTGTTTCATCAAATAATTACATAGATCTTTGTTTCACATTTTTTATATTTGTGATAAAAAAGGCATAGTGAAACTTTTCAGATTACCATATTTATTAGATGTGCACAAAACTATTGCATTAAACTCGTAATGCTTTGAATATATCATCATTATTGAATGCAATTTTATATCCTTCATTCTTGTGTTGTTTTCTAAATCTTTGAATAATATGTTGTGTAAGGGAAATCATGGTAGTTGTTTAGAGGCCAGGATGCAACCAATAAATCATTATGTTAGTAGGAGGTTTACTTCCTCTAGACCCTAAGGACCATGGAATATTGAGGTAGGTTACCCACCCATATGTATGGGTAACCATAGGATAATTTTTTTCTTCTATGATGCAATTTTCCAGCCAGTTGTCATACATTATTTATTATATGTTGTTTTTTCTTTCCTTTTGTTTTCACAAGTTATTTACAGTTTGAGATTTTTGGCATGTAACTTAGTTAGCATGATTGTGCCTAAGATTTTCTTGAAGGTTGAGTACTAAGTCCTAAGGTGTTCTTTTCGACAGTGACATTTTATTTTCTTTGTTTATGTAGGTCATCTTACCACATAGTAGCCATTATTAACAAACTGAAGAAAACTTGTTCGATTTTCTTGCTTTTCTGGAAAAAATGACATTGACATTTTTGATGTTGAGGTATATGTCATATAAATTCTTTATAGTCTACTTTATTTTATATTTCAGTGTTCATCATATTTCATGTCTTATACTCTGCATTGTATCTTCTCTCATTTTCAGAAGAGGAACTTAGTGTTGACGGTAAGAAGCAAGAATTGAAGAAAGAGGAGAAAAATAACACTGGAGTCACAAATGCAAAAAGAGAGAGAGAAGAGAATTATTCTAATGATACTCTTGAAGCTAATATATTGCATGCGACACATATAAATATTGATGGTCAAGTATCTAGAGTTGATGAATTCACCTACATTGCCTTGGCAACACAATGATAATCTTTTGAAGTGACGAAACAATATTTCATGTGCAAATTGTAGCCCAACCAATATTAAGTTGGAAACTCATATTGTAATATTTGACATTTTATATAATATAATTTATGTGGTTTAAATTATTTATAGTTGCACTTGATATTATGTAGTATTGTAATTAACATATGTAATTTTGTGTTTTCATATTAGATGAACATGCACATTGTATGACATTTATTTTTAATTTAGTCACAAAATCATACTAATTAATTTATGTTGATTAATAATGAATACATAAAATCAATCTACAAGTACTAAATTAGTAGTTTATATTGATTAATGATGAACACAAATAAACTGAATATATGACTAAATTAGTTGTTTATAATGATTATTATGAAAGTAAATGAAATGAATATTAACTACTAAATCATTCATTTATATAATGAATATGAAACTACTACAAATGATAAAAAATTTATTACGAATGATGACTAAATTTTGCATATATATGACTATTAGTAGCTAATTTATAATATCTTATAACACAACTAGAATTTAGTCATATTTATTTGGTCATTAATTGGTTTCAAATGATAACTAAAATTTACATATATATGAATATTAGTAGGTAATTTATAGTATCTTATAACACGACCAACGTTTTGGTCATTAATTGGTTTTCTCAAGTGATCATATAGTATAATATTTTGTTATATATTTGGTCATTAATTGTGACAATTAATGAGTAAATTAATGACTAAATATACTACTAGAAAATAAAATTGATACAATCAATTAATGACTAATCTAAAAACAACTAAAAGTTGGTCACGTTATAAGATACTATAAATTAGCTACTATTGGTCACCGACTGAAAAATGGTCGTTTATATCCAAATTTTGGTCATTTTTTTAATAACTAATTAGCCATTTTCTACTAGTGGACTTACCAATGCCCCAACAATGTTTATGAGTCTAATGAATGTTATCTTTAAGCCCTGCCTGGACAAATTTTTTTTAATTTGTATTGACGATATTTTATTCCAAGAACTTAGAATAACATAAGGAACATGCTTGAATAGTGCTGCAAACACTACAGAAGCATCAACTGTATGCTAAGTACATAGAATGTGATTTTTATAAGGATCAAATACAGTACTTAGGGCATATAATTTCATCTGAAGCAATAACTATGGATCTTGAGAAAATTAAGGCCATCATGGAGTGGCCCATTCCAAAGAATGTGGAAAATATTCAATCTTTCATGGGGTTGGTAGGCTATTATCGTCACTTTGTAGAAGGGTTTTCTAGAATATCTTACCATATAACCACCTTGTAGAAGAAGGGGAAATCCTTTAAATGGATGGAAAATTGTCAAGACAGCTTTGATGAGTTAAAGCATTTATTGACCACAACCCTTCTACTAAAACTTTCAGACCCTACGAAATAATTCAGGGTTTGTACCGATGCAT
The DNA here is from genome assembly GCA_000404065.3 of Pinus taeda. Taxonomy (NCBI): domain Eukaryota; kingdom Viridiplantae; phylum Streptophyta; class Pinopsida; order Pinales; family Pinaceae; genus Pinus; species Pinus taeda. The sequence goes on from APFE030533147.1 coordinate 346,173, forward strand.
GCCAAGAAGGGGTTGGTGAGGTCGTGGTGCAGGAAGGCAGGGTGATACCTATGAATCGTGGAAGTTAAAAGATCATGAGCATAGGTATTTTTTCCTGTGATCTGGAGTTGATTATAGTAGTTCATGCCTTGAAAATCTAGCCACATTATCTACTAAGAAAGAGGTTTATTTTAATGATTGATCATAGTAGTTTAACTAGCTTCTTCAAGCAGCCTAATCTCAATGCAGGCCAAGCTAGATGGACTGATTTTTTGAGTGAGTTCGACTTTGACATAAAGCATCTGAAAGAAAAGGAAAACTGGGTAGTTGATGCTTTAAGTAGGAAGGTACACTGTGTGTTTGAATCTCCTATAGTCAAACTGAAATTAGTTTTTCTAAATAAATTAAAGAGGAAACCTTAAAGGATGCAGAGTAAAAATTTTTATGGTAGCAAGCAGAGTTGGCAAATGGATTTGGAAATAAATTTGAATATGGAATAAGTAAGGAGAAATTAGTAGCCATTAATGAGAGAGTGTTTGTTCCTAACCAAATGACCATCAAACAAATGATTTTAGATGAATTTCATAGAATTTTGTATGCTTCCCATCATGTGTATTAGAAATTGAAGAAAAAATATTTCTAGCCCGGAATGAGAAAGGATATTATGAATTACCTGTCAAAGTGTTTGGAATGTTAGCAAGTAAAAGCTAAACACCAACACCCAACATGATTGCTACATCCCTTACCTATTCCAGAATGGAAATTGGATGTTGATACCTTGGAATTCATAATAGGGTTATCCAAATCTAACAAACATAATGACTCTATCATGGTAATGTTAGATAAGATAAGTAAAACAAATCAATTTATTTGAGTTCAATCCACACACAAGATGATACAAATTTTTTATATTTTCATGAGGGAGATATTTCAGTTGCATGACATTCCCAAGGTGGTAATATCAGACAAAGATGTGAAATTCACCTCAACATTTTGGAAGGATATTTTTATGGGATTAGGCACCCAGGTTCAATTTAGCACCATATACCATCCTCATACAGATGGTCAGACTGAAAGAGTGAACCAAGTGTTGGACGCATGTTGGGTCCCTATAATACTAGTGATTCCCCCATTATTATTGTCATTGTAGCCCTTAACGTTATTAGTGTTCCCCTATTGTCCCCATATTGATATTAGTGTGCCCCATCGAAGCCCACTATTGTTATTTTGTTCCCTTGCATTATTGTTGTTATGTCGGCTCTGATTATATTGTGACCCCTTAGACTCCTATATATAGAAAGGAGGTTTATTCATTTGTATCATCCAAGAATTGTTCATTTGTGTAATGTAAAGGAGGTTGTCCCTCGAAGACACTGATTTCTAAGGTGTTGAACTATATTTTCTATGTTTTTGTGAACTAGTTTCATAACAGTTGGTATCAGAGCTTTGGATTCTAGGGTTTCACTGCTCCAAACAGGTCATCATGGCATTTTCACTATAAATTTTTTTTCTGTGACATTTCAAAAGCTAAACAAAAACCCATTTGAGCCAAAATCTCTATGATCCTCAAGTCAAAATTTCAGATCTTGTCTTGCTATATTTTTGAAGATATGATCTAAGGCGGTTAGGATTTTTGCAGACTCCCGAATGAGATCCCAAATAGGTGACCTTGGGAAAATCATCATAACTTTCTCTCTGAGTATCAGATTGAAATTTCGTAAGAATTTACAGAAATAGGATGCACTTTGGTTTTCTCTACATCGTCTTTAGGTCTGAAGGTTGGAACAGTGACACATGGCACTTCTTACAAGCTCGCTCTACTGAAAATGTGTATAATCAGGTCATCTTGGGAAATTGGGCATAACTCTTTGTTGGAGAATTCAATTTCGATCATACTGGTGGTGTTGGAAATAAGACTCATAGGGATACTACAGTTCACAATTTCAAACCTTGGAGAACTGAAATTTCAGAGATACATCATATTCAATATCGACCTCCTACAAGGTGAAAAAAGGTGTGTAGTTTTTTTAAATTTTGCATAAGTTTGGTTTGAAAAATTAGTTTGAAGGAATTCAAAAGGCATAATGAAGCATAACTATCATTAATTGATGCCCCAAAGAAAGAAAATGGAAACACTTAGTAGGCAACCTGAAATCTCTAGCATGACTCATGAAGAAGAGGAAGAAATGCAACATCATATATCAAAATTATGAGACCAAGTTCAACAAAGTTCACTCTCACAAAAAGTAACAGAAGCTAAGATGGATTGTTTAAAGAAAAGAATGGATGCCAAGATGGATGACATGGAAGTTAAGATGGATGGTTTAAAGAAAGGTGTGGAAACTAAGATGGAAGGAAAAATGGAAGATTTGGAGACAGATTTGACAAAGTTGCTACAAGAAATGTTTACTAATGGTGAAAGAGTAGTAAAGGAAACTCATGATGAGAACAAAAGAAATGTTAATCATGATTTCATAGATTCTAACGTTGGATTGAAAACCCATCATGTTCCAAATATCAATATGTGGAAGTTTTATGGCAAGGATCTCATAGCATGGATACTACAAATGGATCAATATTTCTATCTCCATAATGTACAAAACACACAAAAGGTATGCATTGAAACTTAATATTTGGAACCAAATCAATTTGTATGGTATTGATGGCTTCTCTCTCGTAAACAAATTGTCACTTGGGAAATTTTTACAAAAGAAATGGTATCACATTATGAGGATACAAAAAGCAACACCCTTTTTAGCCAATTGATAAATCTCAAACAAAAGGGTTCAACGATGGAGCACACTGAAGACTTCCAAAAATTGAATATAAGGGTAAATGATATTCCAGAAGAGCATAGTATTGATGTGTTCATAAGGACTTTAAAGGATAACATCCAACATGAGGTTCGCCTTTGGGAACCTAATTCATTGGGGAAGGCATTCAGGTTGGCAAAAGAAATGGAAAGAAAAATTATGGCAACCAGGAAGCCTACCACTCACAACTATAAAGATGGAAGTGTTGTTGCCCCTAGCTTTCCAAAAGCTACAAGGTTGACAACACAACAATCAAAAGAAAAAAGAGAAAAAGGGCTTTGTTACAGCTGTGATAGCAAATACACTAAAGGTTATAAGTGTGCTAAGAAGAAATTATTTTACATAGATCGTGAAGAGAATGAAAAAAAGGAGCAAGAAACATCAAAAGAAGAGGATATATACCAGGAACAAACCCTAGAGAAAGAATAAATGAATCCAACCATATCTTGTAATGCATTGGCTAGAATTACCACTCCTCAAACTATCGAGATAGAAGGACATGTCAAGAAGAAAAATGTAATAGTGTTGATTGATTCGAGCAGTACCCATAATTTTATTCATTGTAGGATAGCAAAGGATTTGAATTGCTTCCTATATCCATCACCAGAGTGCCAAGTGATGGTTTCAAGTGGAGGAACCATAAATTACTCTAGAAAGTGCCATAATATCAAGCTATCCATGGGAGAATATGTATTGAATAGCCCAATTTTTTCCATTCCAATGGGTGGTGTTGATGTTGTATTAGGAGTCCAATGGTTACAATTCTTGGCTGCAATAGCTTTTAATTTTCAAGAATTTTTCATGAAATTTTGTTCAGAAGGAAAGGAAGTTGAATTAAGGGGAATCACAGGGAAACCAGGAAACATAATCACCTCTAATGGAATGACAAAGCTTCTAAATAAATAACAATGAGGCATAATTGCATAATTATGTTCACTAGTGATTCTCACATCGAAATCATCTATTTCTTCACATATCCAAAAAGTCTTCGACAATCATTCCAAGGTATTTGAGACTCCCAAAGGCCTACCACCTATTCATGATCATGATCATGATATTCATTTGATTCCAGGAAGTGTTCCTCCAAATGTTAGGCCTTACAGATATCCCTATTCCCAAATGAGTGAAATTGAACATATGTTGCAGAAACACTAAAGGCTGGTATAATTCAACCTAGTGAAATTTCTTTCTCTGCTCTAGTAGTATTGGTGCACAAGAAGGATGGATCATGGAGCATGTATCCAAATTATAGGGAGCTCAACAAGCTCACTATTAAAGATAAATTTCACATTCACGTCATTGATGAATTATTGGATGAATTGCATGGATCAAATTTACTTCACCAAGTTGGATCTTCATTCAAGATATCATCAAATCAAAATGAAGAGTGAAGACATTCTGAAAACAACATTTAGAACTCATGAGGGTCATTATGAATTCTTGGTCATGCCTTTTGGCCTTACCAATGCACCTTCTACATTTCAAGGTCTGATGAATTCCATTTTCAAACCCTTCCTTAGAAAATTTGTGTTAGTATTTTTTGATAATATAGTAATCTACAACAAGTCTTGGAAAGATCATGTTCAACATGTTGACAGGGTGCTTAAACTATTGGAGGAGAAACAATTACATGCAAAAAGCTCCAAATAATTCTTTGGAGTACAAGAGGTGGAATATCTAGGTCATATTGTATCTCATGAAGGTGTTAAGGTAGATCCTAGAAAAATTAAACCCATTAAGGAATGGATCCCACATCCATAAAGCATTTGCGATGGTTTCTCAGTTGACAGGGTATTATTGCAAGTTTTTTAAGAATTATGGGAGAATAACAACATCTCTAACAACATTATTGAAGAAAGATGCATTTTCATGGACTCCCCAAGCAACAAAGGCTTTTGAACATTTTAAAGAGGCAATGTACGAAGCACCGGTCTTAGCTACACCGGACTCACAAAACCTTTATTGTGGAATGTGATGCCTTAGGAAATGAAATTGGTGTTGTTTTAATGTAAGAAGAAAGACCCATTTCTTTCAAAAGTCGTCCAATCATAGGAAAGTATTTACAAAAAGCTATTTATGAGAAGGAAATGTTGGAAACACTACATGCACTTAAGAGATGGCGACCCTACCTAATTGGAAGACACTTCAAGGTAAAAATAGATCATGTTAGTCTTCAATACTTTTTAGAACAAAGATTATCTTTAGAAGAGTAGAAAAAATGGGTCACAAAGATGTTGGGTTATGACTTTGAAATCATCTACAAAAAAACCGAAGCAAAGTTTTGTGGCAGATGCACTTTCAAGAAAGGATGAGGATATGGAAGCATTGCTTTATGCCATTTCTATTATCCAGCAAGATTGGATAAACGAAGCAAGGGATGAATGGAAGAATGATGAAGAAGTGTGGGCACGCATTCAAAAGTTACAACAAGATCCCAGTACATCTGATACATTTAGCTGGAAAAATGAGTTGTTATGGTACAAAGATCACTTATACCTATGTAATAATTCCCAACTCAAACAAAATATTCTTATGGAATTACACACTTCTCCCTTAGGAGGGCACTGAGGATTTTTAAAAACTTACCACAAGGTTAAGAAGGAATTTTTTTGGGATGGCCTTAAATTGGATATTCAAAAGTTTGTGGTAGAATGTTTGGTTTGCCAGCAAAATAAAGGTGAAAAAATTAAAATCCTAGGTATAGTACAACCTCTATCCATTCCACGCCAATGTTGGGAGGAGGTTTCAATGGATTTTATCACAGGTTTACCCAAGTCTGAATGAAAGAGTGTCATCATGGTGGTAATTGATAGACTTACCAAATATGCACACTTTTGTGCATTATCTCATCCATTTAAAGCCAATACTGTTTCTAATTAATTTATGGAAACAATTCAAAAGCTACATGGAAACCCAAAGATTATTCTAAGCGACAAAGATCCCATTTTCACTGGAAATTTTTGGACATAACTATTTTCTTGTCTCACTACTCAGTTAGCTCATAGCTCATCTTGTCATCCTCAATTGATGGGAAAACTAAGATAGTAAAAAAATGTTTGGAAGGATATCTTCGTTGCTTTGTGTTTGATAAACACACACAATGGATCACATGGTTGCCTCTCACTTAATGGTGGTATAACACTTCCTTCCATACTGTAGCAAAAATGGCCCCATTTATGGCACTTTATGGATATCATCCACCATCCATCACATCATATTTAAGAGAAAATTCTAAGGTTCAAGCAATGAAAGATCACATTGAGCATCAGCATTAAGTTCTCCAAATCTTAAAGGATAACCTCACTTTGGCACAAAATAGAATGAAACAATAGGCAGATCAACATCGTAGTGAAAGAAGTTTTGATGTAGGTGACTGGGTATTCCTACGGCTACAACCATATAAACAAATGTCCCTCAAGCAAGCTAAAAATGATAATAAATTATCACCACAACATTATGGCCCATACAAGGTGTTACAAAAGATTGGTACTATGACATACAAATTAGAGCTTCCTGTAGCTTCTCGAGTGCACCGAATTTTCCATGTTTCATGTTTAAAGAAGGTTATAGGTGACAAGATCCTAGTTCAAACAATATTGCAAGAACTTAATGAGGAAGGAAAAATCATATTGGAACCTGAAGCAGTCATAGAAACAAAGACTCGACAGCTACGAAATCGATCAATTTCAGAGTATCTCATGAAGTGGAAGAACTTACCCACTGAAGATTCGACATGGGAGGATGAGAATTTTACATAAGCATTCATAACAACTCAAGCGTTGAGGACAACACTTTTTTGAAGGAGGGGCACGTTAGGTCCATATAATACTAGTGATTCCCCCATTACTATTGTCATTGTAGCCCTTATTGTTATTAGTGTGCCCCTATTGTCCCCATATTGTTATTAGTGTGCTGCATAGAAGCCCATTATTGTTATTTTTGTGCCCTTATATTATTATTGTTATGTCGACTTTGATTATATTGTGACCCCTTAGACTCCTATATATGGAAAGGAGGTTTAGTCATTTGTATCATCAAAGAATTGTTCGTTTGTGTAATGTAAAGGAGGTTTCCCCCTTGAAGAGACTGATTTCTAAGGCGTTAATCTGTCTTTTCTATCTTTTTGTGATTTGGTTTCATAACAGAACACATCTTAAGAATGTAAATTATGCAACAACCAACCAAATGGAAGGAGTACCTTCACCTAGTTGAATTTGAATATAACAATAGTTATCACGAATCTTTAAGAATGAGTCCTTTTGAAGTACTATATGAAAGAAGATGCAAAACCCTTACTAATTAGAGTAACCCTAAAGACAAACTAATCCTAGGACCTAATATGCTAGCAGAAATGGAATAGACTATGAAGAAGGTACCTCATAATTGAAAGGTTTCCTGAGACGGGAAGAAAAATTAAGCGGAGAAAAAGAGGAATTATCATGAATTTCGAGTTGGGGACCACATTTATGTGTGAGTTAAGCCTCAGAAAAATAACTTAATATGGGGTGGCTGTGGAAAGTTAGCACAACGTTACTGTGGCCATTTCCAAATATTAGAAAGAATAGGACCAATAGCGTATCAACTTTCACTACCTAGTCACATTTTATTTCATAATGTATTCCATATCTCATTATTAAAGAAGTATGTATACACCCTAGACATATCATAAACTAGCAAGAGGTGCAGGTAACAAGAATGTTATTTTTTAATTTTTTTTCTTATTCTTTCTCTGAATAAATATATGTGTTTGTGTGTCTCTAATCCCCAATGTATAAGTTAATGGCAAAGTGATGGTTGTGAATGGGTTGAACCAGACAAGGAATTTCTAGTAGAGCATCTATATATTCTCGAGTAGAGAGAAACAATGCTACGGAGGTGAGTTATCAACCAAGAAAGTTTAGTGGGGGCACTTTAGCCCATAAGAGGCCACTTGGGAATATCTCGAACTTATGCGTGTAGCATATCTAGGTCTCTTTCAAGGTCAAGACTAAACACCGAGGACAATGTTCCATACTAGGGGGGAGATGTAACACCCCTATGTATCGTAAATAATGTGTATTCATTTTTACTATTTGAACTTGGTAAACAATGAGTTAGTAAAAAAACATAGTAATAATATTAAATGGGAATTTGTATATTTATTTGGTAAATTAAAATTGATGACCTAGGAATTCACGAGAAAAAGGCCAAGAATGATATTGTAAGGTACCAGACAATTGGGATAGTTATTACCCTCTCTCTCTTCCCCCTAGAGAAAGGATCCCAATGGGAAAAGAATGCCAAGGAAATAAAGAGGAGAAAAGGTTGGAGGCATTCAAGAAAAGAGAAGGGTAAGTATGATTTATAAGGTAGGACACTTCTAGTAAGGTTCTCTTGAGTTAGTCTAAGAATTAGTGGAGATCTTGCAGAGGATTCTTGGCTAGGCTGGACCCTGAGGCTAGAGAATCGAAACTAGAGGTCCCTTTCAACATTACTATTATGGATGTTGAATCGCCCAGGGGGAGAAATTAGACATAATTTGCATTTCTCGTGGTTGGGAGAAGAGGTCATTCTTCCTGTGGAATTCCCCAATTATCGATTACTCAAATAAGTGTGATAATTATATAATTATAGGGTAGACGCTACTATGTTTTTTTTATATAAATATTTCAGATAAAACAATAGGGAACTTATACTATGTATTCCATAATAAGTAAAAATGTTGGTGCTATGATGAACCTAAGAAAACTAAATATTGAAAGAAGTTAGGTTTGTATTCAAATGAAAAGTATGAGTATTTTATTTTATGTAGCAAAGGTGTAAATTGATCTTGCTATATTCAAGGTAACCTGATATGCAGCATTAGGTCTACCCAATGAGAAAGGCCTTTACTCGTAGGATAGGAGGCAGAATGTTTATACCTTATTTCATATCGCAAGACTGGTCGTTAACAATAAATACCAATAAAACTTCTCAGAGAAGCAGTAACCACCTGTTGAATAGAAACATAAACTGACCATCCCAACACCGTAACTGGGGTGGGTAGAAATCTATATCCTCTTTGTGAAAAAAGGGAAGGATTGAAAGGAATGTTATAGGTTCTTTGTTAAAGTTACTAAGAAGAAAATTGAGAAGAACTAGAAACAAAAATGAAAAGTGTCTATCTAGTAAGGAATCTTGACGCAAAGGAAAGAGTAACTTGAATATGTGAGGACCTATTTGGTTCTTGGGCTAGGACATAGGAGGCAACCACCCAGAATCCATTATGGTCCCAGTGTATTTAAATAGTGAATATGCTCAAAAGAAACAAGAAATTACTTTAAAAAAAATATTACAATTGTTAACCGATACATCAAACCATCATGAGTACAAAACTATTCCAGATTTATGAAGAGCAGATCGACTAAAAATCACTAAATGAATTTATACTCCATAATGAACCCAAAAATTATAATCCACATTAAATTTCCGGACTGTATAAAGTAGTTGATAGCCAATTCATTTCGAAATACAAGTGTAAATTTCTTGAGGATATATATATATATATATATATATATCAAATAGAACTGTAGTTCCAATAAACAAAACCCAACTCAAACACTAGGGTTACTGTTATCACCCCAAAAAACTCTCCTAGGTTGTATCTCAGAGATGCTTGGGAACATTACAAACTCAACAAAATGTTGGAAATACGGTGGATGAATGAAAGAAATGATGCATATTCAAGCCATATAACCACTTCTACTATGATTAACCCCAGACATGGATGAACACCCCCAGACTACAAGGCTTTAGACTACCAATCACTCATAGTTTAAGGAATAGGTGGAAATGGAGAATGCTGACCACACCAGCAGATGCACAGGACCCTATGATGGCCAGTTGCAACCCGTTAAAAGGCCTGTAAATCTATTTCCTAATGCGTATATAGGATGACAGCTCTCTGGCATTAAAATAATAGAAACCTACATGCACATTCAATGATACATACTAGATTCTAACACAGAGGTGGGATGACAACCCCTCTAATGCTAAACATCAAGAGCACATGAATAAATGCATAACAGGTTCAGCCTAGAAAAAAGAAGAAGTGGAAAGTGAGCAATTAACAACAAAAGAAGCTTGTATTAGTTAAAAATGAAGACCAGATGCTGCAAGTATCACAGTAGTTACAGTCTCCAGAAGTTGAACCTTACATCAGAATAACATCCATCAACCTTCTACCTTCTATCTTCTGGATATATATATATAGGTTGATGAAAAAACTATCTGCTATCCTATGCGTGGAGGGGTCATAATGGACCACCAACCATATTAACTATCTGAGAAAAATCCCTGCTACAATCTGTTGCATGAATGAATACATTTGACATTTTCTGGTATTTGGTTATCCTTCCTGAGCAGGTAGAATGTCCTATGAGAGAATGATCCATAACTAATTAATGCTATGAGCTACTCGAGGATTGTCCTTTTGTTCTTCAGCCATAATGTTCTTGAATGCAGTCATTGGGGAAATAACTGCGTCGAGTTCAGGTAGCTGGCCACCTTCATCTTTCGGGGGCACAAGACGGGCTATGAACAGGGACAATATGGCGAAGGCGAGAGCATGACAGGGAACAAACAACAACCATTGGATCAAACATATGAATGATAGAGGTTGAATCAAAGGGAGCCATTAGGAGGAAGCAGACGGAGACAATTGTGAGCCATCGGATCGCGGATGGGCAGATCCGACAGCGATCGGGCGCGAAAGGTGAGTGGAGAATAATGGGTGGGAGGACAGGCGGACGACGGTTTCCCCACACCGCTTATCAGAGGTGGGCGGTATCCATATGCGGGGCGCGATCCAGTACAAAAGTGATGTGTGGCAGGTAGGTCCGGTGGGAATCCATTTTCCCCGCTGACTAACAAGCGTGCAGGTTATGGGAACGGGAGCTGCGAGCACCGTCAGATCTCGCAGGAAATGATCGGACGGCCAGGGTTTAAAGCACATGCTTTTAATTGATATGACGGGGAAAAAGACCCCGCGGGCCCGAGACTTTGCGAAGGCGTGTATTTATATGTGCTTTAAAACCTTAGTGCCTGGGGGTGAACAAAAAATGGGTTTACATGGATTTTGGGGGTTTATGGAGAAATTTAGAGGAAAACAGAGGAAAACAGGGGTAGCAGAAGTTATAAGGGTATAGAGAAAAAGAAGGGGCAAGGATAAATGAACTGTTGCGAGCTCCCTTCTTGCAAAAACACCACGGCCAAGCTATCCTTGATCCTCAAAATGTTCAAACATGTAGCAGAGCTAACATTTGGCTCCTTCTGGGGATGAGATCCTCCCTGTGAGGTCTCAAGAACCTGCAGATCAATGCCTTCATACAAAATCAGCTTAAAAAATTTGCCTAGTATCCATTGGGCATGGAGTCTAATTAAGTCTATAGTAAAAGAACACAGTTACAATATTAATGTCGGAAACATGAATCTTCAAAAACTACCCATTTGCTGGGCCATCAAAAATGTTTCTTCTTCTCTCAGTCAGTTGGTTCATCATAGAGTAGCAAAACTAGATTAATTTGATCCTTTACCAAAGAGTTCAGGGCATTTGTGCTTGATAGGTAGTTATGGATCAAATTTCATCCCCTTTCTGCATGCTTTCCTCCTTGGATGTTCTTCATGGGAGCTTTGTACACCTACTGAATAACAATGAATTATGTGTACTTCTCTGTGTCATTTGTGGTCTGCACAACTAATATGAATGGTAAACCACGGTGTTATTATGCAGGGGACACAAAGACATCATCTACTCCTTCATTTTTCTCAGAACATTCCACATCCAAAGAGGAGTCCCAAAACTGCACCTCCTCCTCTTCTGTGATCTGGCAAACTACCCCTTCAAGCTGTGTGGAGGCCACCTGGGCAGGTATCGGAATATCAAGACTGAGATTATCAATATTAGCCTTGGGCATTGAATTATGGCCTGCCTTAGTGTTCAAGGGGCAACTTTGAGGGATTTTCACTTGAGCAGATAGAGGGACGAAAAACGATAGGGGACTTTCCTCTCCCTCTTTGATTACTGGACCAAGGATGATAGCAGGCTGGAAAATTTTCAGATCTGCATAATCATGGGAAGATGAGCTAGCATCGAATACAGATTCTTGTAGGATGAAGGTGCCTTCTGCTAATTACTGCTGCTGATAAGCTTGTTGTTCTGCAGGCACAACAAACTGACAAGCAGTGCCTCTTGATAATGCTTCTTCATATGCAGCTCTGGTTAGGAAAGGAGCACCTTCCATGACTATATTTTGACAAAGGGTCTTCACCCTTTTATCTACATTCGTGCCTTTACTTTGTTGCAAAATCTACAAATGCTCATTTTCTCCTCTATAAGGATTTAGAGTTGGAAGAGAAAAAGAACAATGAGCCTCAGCTTCCTCAGAACACTGCTCAGCCTCTAGTTTGGAAACTTCAGAGGCAAAAAACTCAATCATCCTAACTAATTCATCAATCTCGAGCTTTGAGGATGATGAGGATTCACCTCCCTCTCTTCTCCTTTCAACATCTCCTTCGAGTCTTTTTGCAGCAATGATATTTGCTTCTACTTCAAAGGCTGCAGCTTGCATTTCAACCAAAGAAGTACATCTTCTTTCTCTTAACAGTAGGTAGAACTGAGAATTGAAGGCATTGGAATAAGTAATAATAGCAGAAGTAGAGGTGGGATTTATTTCATTTGGTATTCTGCTGTACAAATAATTGAATCTCTTGTTGAAATCAGGCAACAACTCACCATCTTCCCTCTGCAAGTTCCAAAATTCAGTATAATAATAGAGCAGATCTTTATTATTCCCCCAATGCTTTAGGAACACATCATCTAAGGCCTCAATGTCTGCAATAGACCTAGGGGGTAATTCTCTGAACCACTTCCTGGCCTCTCCATCTAGGCTCTGGACAAAAACTCTCATCCACACATCATTTTCACTTATATCCAAATTATCAGCATAACTGTAAAAAGCTTCAAGATGTTCTTCTACTGTCACTCCCTCTGTTACAATGAATTTAGGCATATATTTTTTATATTCTCCCACAGGCATAGGATTTAAAGGAATAGGCAAGACTGAAGGTCCATATCTAGCAGCAACAATTCTCTCAATCTTCTTGGGTGCTTGTTGTCCTACCATAATTGGAATATGTGGAAGAATACTAGCAGATTGAATGGTAGGAAATAATGAAATGGATGACAGAGAGATAGGGATGTTATGGACTGTATGGGAAACTTTCCTTGGACTGAGATTCAAAGGGGAAGTAACTGAACAAGGAGCTTTTTAAGTCTCTGCAGCTGATTCTTCGCTATCAGTACTAGGCTCTAAATCCTCAGACTGTGTATCTTCAACTAAAAACTTCTCATACAGAGACAAATAAGATTTCTTGGGCTTACCTGATCCTGATGCTCCTTTCTGTGATATTTTCTTTTGCTTACCGATCTTCTCAGGGTCAGGCATTGGGTCAACTGGTGATTTCTGAGGATTTCTTCGAGTATGTCTCACAAACTGAGCCAAAACTGCAATGTGGAGTCGCCAAAGGTTGGTCCTCCAATAGAGTTGCCAGATAGATGATTACAACCAAAAATATGCCTAGACCTTGTCTATTATCAAAATTTGGAACTGTGTCATTTCCCAGGGAAGTCGAGCTTCAATTTCCTCTCCCCGGTAACGGCACCAATTAATGTTATCACCCCAAGAAACTCTCCTAGGTTGTATCTCAGAGATGCTCGGGAACATTACAAACTCAAAAAAGTGTTGGAAATACGGTGGATGAATGAAAGAAATGATGCATATTCAAGCTAGATAACCACTTCTACTATGCTTAACCCCAGACATGGGTGAACACCCCCAGACTAGAAGGCTTTAGACCACCAATCACTCATAGTTTAAGGAAATGGTGGAAATGGAAAATACTGACCACACCAGTAGATGCACAGCACCTTGTGATGGCCAGCTGCAACCCGTTAAAAGGTCTGTAAATCTATTTCCTAATGCGTAGACAAGATGACAGCTCTCTGGCATTAAAATAATAGAAACCTGCATACACATTCAATGATACATACTACATTCTAACACAGAGGTAGGATGACAGTCCCTCTAATGCTAAACATCAAGATCACATGAATAAATGCATAACAGGAATAACCTGGAACAAAGAAGAAGTGGAAAGTGAGAAATTAACAACGAAAGAAGCTTGTATTAGCTGAAAATGAAGACCAGACGCTACAGGTATCACAGTAGTTACAGTCTCCAGAAGTTGAACCTTACATCAGAATAACATCCATCAACCTTCTACCTTCTGTTTTCTGGATATATATAGAGGTTGATTACAAAAATATCTGCTATCCTATGCGTGGAGGGGTCATAATGGACCACCAAACATATTAACTATCTGAGAAAAATATTTGCTACAATCTGCTGCTTGAATGAATACATTTGACATTTTCTGGTACTTGGTTATCCTTCCTGAGCAGGTAGAATGTCCTATGAGAGAATGATCCATAACTAATTAATGTTGTGAGCTGCTCGAGGAATGTTCTTTTATTCTTCAGCCATAATGTTCTTGAATGTAGTGTTGGGGAAATAACTGCGCCGAGTTCAGGTCGCTGGCCACCTTCGTCTTTCGGGGGCATAGGATGGGCTATGAACAGGGAAAACATGGCGGAGGCGAGAGCATGATGGGGAACAAACAACAGCCGTTGGATCAAACAGACGAATGGCGGAGGTTGAATCAAAGGGAGCCATTAGGAGGAAGTGGACGGAGACAATTGTGAGCCGTCGGATCGCGGTCGGGCAGATCCAACGGCGATCAGGTGCGAAAGGTGAGCGAAGATTAATGGGTGGGAGGACAGGGAGATGGTGGTTTCCTCGTACCGCTTATAGGAAGTGGGTGGTATCCATATGCGGGGTGCGATCCAGTACAAAAGTGACGTGTGGCAGGTAGGTCTGGCGAGAAACCATTTTCCCTGCTAACTAACAAGTGTGCAGGTTATGGGAGTGGGAGCTACGGACACCGTCAGATCTCGCGGGAAAGATCGGACAGCGATGGTTTAAAGCACGCGATTTTAATTAATATGACAGGGAAAAAGACCCCGCGGGCCCGGGACTTTGCGAAGGCACGTAGTTATATGTGCTTTAAAACCTTAGTGCCTGGGGCTGAATAAAAAATGGGTTTACATGGATTTCGGGGGTTTATGGAGAAATTTAGAGGAAAACGGAGGAAAACAGGGGTAGCGGGAGTTATAAGGGTATAGAGCAAAAGAAGGGGCAAGGATAAAATGAACTGTTGCGAGCTCCCTTCTTGCAAAAACACCACGGCCAAGCTGTCTTTGATCCTCAAAATGTTCAAACATGTAGCAGAGCTAACAGTTACCACACCAATACAACAATGGTGCAGAGCCTAAGTAGCTACAACCCTAACTCTCAAGGGGATAATTACAGGAAAGAAAAAGAAGACACTTTTATTCAGAGCCGAACACCATGCAACCAAAAAAGAGTCAATAATTGCCAAAAAACTTGGAGAAGTGGAAACCCATCCAGATTAAGCCCAAGTTGGAGTTAAAACCCTCGTGGTTGAATTAATAGCTATAACTTAGGGGCACAAGATATACCTGAGACAAACAAGTGCCTAAAATGAACACCACAAACAAAACAAAACAAAAAATTACAAAACTCCTTTTAACTGGTATAAATTAAATAGAGAAAGAAGTTGAAAAGGTATTATCGTCGGAGGACAACCATACCTATAATTTCTTCTTGTAGAAGGAAAGAAAACCTTAAATTGCGTACCCACTATATGATCTCAAAAGCAATATACCTGAGTAGAGTGACCATTATGTTTCATAGGTGACCGAGGGACCCTGGAATGCTACCACTGAATGCCAACACTCACGGTGAATTCCTAGCTTAAAAAGGGGCATAAGGGCTATGAGTTGTTCCTGGAACAACACACAACGAATAAAGGTCTGGACGGTGTTGAAAACTTATTGGGAAGAATAAAATTTAGCCCAAAATTAAAATGAAAGAAATACCTGTGTGTTGTGTGAGTTGATTCCCCGCTTCCTGTAGAGTCTGGAGCAGAGCCTCTGGGCCAAACGAAAGAAGAAAATGACAAGCGACGCCACAATGAAAACTAAGTAGTTACCATATCCAGTAAGGAGGAAGCCTGGTCGTCAGATACAAACTTACCAAATCGACAAATGAATCGACACCATGTGTCACATCACATAGTTCGAAAAATTTTGCTGCAAAAAGAGAACCTGGTGTGTAAACCATGACTTTGATTCATAACCATGGTCACACATTATACCATCGACCTTGTATAAACTTTAATACATGTAAAAATGTCATTCCACTATAATATATATAAATTGCCAAGAGGTATACCAAAGGGGATATGGCCCAAATCCTTAGGTTGAGAAACCATATTGCTTTGTTAATTTCAATGAGCTTTATTTAGCCAACCGATAGATTTTTACATAGTATACTACTACGCAGGGTGAAAAGAGCTGGGTAATAAAGGTGAGAAGTAAATACATGTAATTTTTATTTTTTTATATCAGAAGTATATATATTGAAATTGTTTATTTAATATGGATATTAAAATATTTTATTTAAAACCTGTTGGAAAGCAGATACACAGCTAAATTAAAAACAAATACATAGTAGACTTAATCAAGCACATAAAGACACAGCTTTTAACGTGGTTCACCCAACCAATCTGGGCTACGTCCACACAACATAGGCATCGGCAATTTATTAATCAAACAGGAGATTACAAAATGAAATCCTCACAAAACTCTCACACTCTTAGCCAACATCTGAATGGTTGCCTGTTATATAGCATATAGAATCTAACAACCTCATTAACCCACTCACATCAAATATAGGAGGCATTAATCATCTCCCAACAACCTGGAGCTAATCTAGGAACTGAATTTCTATTGTTGTCACCTACAGAGATTTTTGCCTATTTCACTCCAAACAGAAAATATCAACAATCTCCACCTTGACAACAATTATCCTGATGCCCTGTTATTTTTATTTTATCTTTTCTACAAGCCAAGAGAAGCCAAACACCAGCGTAGCTTCTCTAACAAAACTGGTTTCGTGAACATGTCTGCAAAATTCTCCTTTGTATGCACCTTTTCCAGAGAGACTCCCCTTTCAGTGATAACCTGTCTTACAAAATGGTACTTGATCGGTATATGCTTTGATTTACTATGATAGGCCGGATTCTTAGCCAAATGTATTGCACTTTGACTGTCACAAAATAACTTGATGCTGTCCTACAACCTACCAAATTCACCAAACAAACCTTTCAACCAAATCGCTTCTTTGCAAGCATGAGAAGCAACAATGTATTCTGCTTCAGTAGTGGACAAAGCAACAATGTTCTGTAGCTTTGACATCCAGCTGATAGCTCCACCTGCAAGAGTAAAGACGTAACCTGAAGTTGACCTTCTCTTATCCAAATCACCTGCAAAATCGGAATCAACATATCCGCAAACAAATTCACTACTCTTATTGTAAGAAATACAATAACTACTTGTGCCTCTCAAATACCGAAGCACCCATTTCACTGCTGACCAGTGTTCTTTACTCGGATTTGCCATGTACCTACTGACAACCCCAACTGCATGTGAAATATCTGGTCGAGTACAAACCATCGCATACATTAAACACCCTACTACATTGGCATATGGAATTCGAGACATATAATCCTTTTTTTCATCTGTATTAGGACATAAACTCGAAGAAAGCTTAAAATGGGAAGCTAAAGGGACTAAAACAGGATTCACATTATTCATACCAAACCTCAAAAGTATTTTCTCAATATACTTTTGTTGTGATAGCCATAGCTTACCATTGCTCCTGTCTCTGAAAATCTCCATGCCCAAAATCTGTCTTGCTGATCCTAGATCTTTCATATCAAATGTCCTTGCCATCTGAGCCTTCAACCTGTTGATTTCTTCTATGCTTTTTCTTGCTAAAAGCATATCGTCAACATACAATACTAAGATAATGAATATGCCATTTTTTAACTGTTTAAAATAAACACAATGATCATATTCACTTCTAACATATTTCTGACTCAACATGAAAGAATCAAACTTCTTATACCACTGCCGAGGCGACTGCTTCAGGCCATATAATGACTTCTTGAGCCTGCAGACGAATTTCTCATTGCGATGCTGAACAAACCCTTCCAGTTGTTCCATATATATTTCCTCATCTAAGTCACCATGTAGAAACGCAGCCTTAACATCTAACTACTGCAACTCTAAATCAAGCAAAGCCACTAATGCTAACACAATTCTAATTGAAACAATTTTAACCACTGGTGAAAAAATCTCATGAAAGTCAATACCAGCTTTCTGAGAAAACCCTTTTGCGACCAGTCACGCTTTGTACCTGTCTTCCGTATCATTCACACCTCGTTTCAACTTGAAGACCCATTTACACCCCACATTTTTCCTGCCTTTCGGAAGCTCCACCAGAGCCCATGTGCCGTTCTTATTTAAGGCCATCATTTCGTCCTTCATGGCTTCTTTCCACTTGTCACTTTTCGAACCTTCAATTGCTTCCTGATAGCACAGAGGTTCATTGTCATTAGCAGTAAATGCAACAGAAGTGACATAATCATCATACCTTCTCGGTGGCCGTTTGATTCTTGTCGACCGCCTTAAGGATGTTTCTGGCGCTTCCTCGATTGGCTGACTACCACCTGTAGGAACTTCTTGCCGATCAGTATCTGAGACGTGTTCATGATCTAAACCTGAACCCTGTTCATGTCCTGATTCTGAAACCTGTTCATGACTAGTATCTGAACTATGGTCATCATGACTATCGTTAGAAATGCTATCAAACTGAATGTGCTGAAAGTCAGATACATCATCTTGTTTCAATCGACTATCTACATCTAACTGTACAAGAGAGGATTCATTAAAATTTACATCTCTGTTGATGATGATTTTGCGGGTAGTAGGATCCCATAATCTATATCCCTTTGTTCCAACACCATACCCAACAAAGATATACCTTTTAGACTTTGGATCTAACTTAGTTCACTGGTGTTTAGGCACTAGAGCATATGCATCACAACCAAACACTCTGAGTTTAGAATAGTCACAAGGGTTTCCTTTCCATACCCTCTTGCGGAATCTTGCAGTCTATGGCCGTCGATGGAGATCGATTTATCACATAACAAGTTGTTGCCACCGCTTTCGTCCGCAACTCCTTTTGCAACCCGGTGTTACTCAACATACTCCTTGCTCTCTCTAGAAGAGTCCTGTTCATGCGTTCAACAACTCC
Source organism: Pinus taeda (assembly GCA_000404065.3). Lineage (NCBI taxonomy): Eukaryota > Viridiplantae > Streptophyta > Pinopsida > Pinales > Pinaceae > Pinus > Pinus taeda. Next base: position 365,284 of record APFE030533147.1, read on the forward strand.
ATTTTGCTGAGGAGTATAAACCGTGGTCTTATGCCTCTCGATCCCTGCATCCTTGCAATAGCTGTCAAAATCCTTGGAAGTAAACTCACCACCATTGTCAGTTCTTAAACACTTTATTGTTCTACCAGTGTTGTTTTCTACCAATGCTCTAAACTGCTTGAAAACTGAAAAAACATCAGACTTTATTTTCAACATGTAGACCCAAACCTTCCTAGAAAATTCATCAATGAATGATACAAAATAAGACGAACCACCATATGAGGTTGTAGGGGCTGGTCCCCAAACATCTGAATGGATATAATCAAGTATGCCTTTACTAGTATGTTTGCCTGTTTTAAAATTTTGTTTACTTTGTTTACCAAACAGACAATGCTTACAAAAATCTAACTTTCCTGACTTTAGATTTGGAAGTAACTTTCGATCAGCCAAAATTTTCAACCCTCTCTCACTCATATGCCCCAATCTTTGATGCCATAAGTGAATGGAGTTACTGTCATGTTCCGACACAGTAGACACAAAAGCTGACCCTGTACCTCCATCTAACTGAAATAGATTTCCTACTTTCTTAGCTTTCATAACTAGTAAGATGC
>APFE030533147.1:392341-407033 GCA_000404065.3 Pinus taeda
CACTTTGGGCCTGATGAGGCCACTTGGGAAGATGAAGAGCTCATGAGAAAGGCTTACCCAGAGCTGTTCTTAGTCAACAGACATTGGGATGATGTCCAATTTCAGGAGGGGGAGATGTAATGCCCCAGAATTGATGTAAATATTTAATTTTACTGTGGTAAATGGCAAGAGTGTTGAGGCATTACTATCTGTTGAATTTTAATAATATTGTTTTTTTTTTAAAGAAAGAAAATTATTTAAGAAATGTTTTATTTAAAAGTTGGCAACTTCCCAAGGAAGGGGAGGGCCAGACAATTGTGGATTCCCCAACCCTAACTGTTTTCCTTAACTGGAATGGGTTTCTAGAAGAAAAAGAAAAAGAAAACAGGAAAAAGGGGGGACTCTACTATGCCGTGGGGACAGACAGAGAGAGAATGGGGAAAGAGGTGGCTAAGTCTGGTGAGGACCAGATAGCCAGGCACTCAGTGTAATTAACTTGCTGACGGATAGTGGTCCTGCAAGAAAGCAAGGGGGGAGATTCTGGTCTTCAAGGACGAATCTCACAGATGGGAGGCAGACTGGAAGCATATGAGCAGAGGTAATCTCAGCTTCTGAGTGTTAAGCAAGCTACGGGAAAACCAAGTAAGTGGCTGAACTGTGTAGAAGTATTTAAAATATTGAAGCAATAAGCTATAATCTATGGTAGATTTGCAATTGCTGTGTTAATTATTAAAGACTGAGTCACGGATAAAATAACATTGTTGTGTTAATTACGAAGGAAAGAGACTCATAGATGAAATAGATATTTATTGGTAAGCCATGGCAACAACTAGTTCTTCTCTATTTTATTTTTATTAAAATATGCATGGATAAGAGCACTGCTAGGATTAACATCATGCCAGCAAATGCACATTTGAAGAGAAGATTAAAAACCCATACGTAAATCAAGACTCGGGTAGGGAAGCCTAGTAAACTTAGTTCGGATAACAGTGAGGTGGCTGTCTAAGGATGCCGACTGCGTTAGAAATGGCAGCCCATGCACCCTGAACCTTAGGCATGGGGTTTTTCCCTCTAGAGTTGAAGGTCTGTTGGAAACCGAGGATGGAAAATATTCATAGTAGCAGGAATCCCGAGTTGGTTGTTAATCTGGTACTATTAGTAAACAGTAAATAAATATCCCTCGGATGGCACAGAACCCTCTAGACATAATGCTTGCATGTGAACCTTGACAAAGACAATTCTTTATCTAACTAGTTCCAGCACGGGGTGAGTGTGTTCGGCAATAGTTTGTTCCAACTGTACAAAACAAAATACCCTTCTAAATGTCTTACCAAAGCTCAGATTGCTTAAGGTCTCATGTATGTTGTGGGTATTATAACCAAAAAAAAATAAAATAATGTAGATATTACCCCTGCATCCAAAGGAGTAGAACGGGAACCTTTTGCTGTGGGTTATCAACAAGGGTGGAGTGGAAACCGTGGCATTATGGCCGGCTCGTAGAAGCCAGCCTAGCCTGTAGGATTTCCGAAGCCCTGACTGTACACTAGACTTGCAGCGGGAAGGAATAACTTAGGTACAATAAGACTAGGGAATGAATTATAACTCTACGCAACAGTAGATTAGGGTGTTTCACTACAGCAATAACCATGAAATATTTATCGAATATACATTGATAAAACTAAAACTCAACTGTAATAGAATAGAAGCCCCTGTTGGGGTAAACAAATATTTGACAATCGCCCTTGGGGCCATAACAGGTTGGCGGTAGTTACAACCAGACAAAGAGCATTTGATTAATAAAGGAGAACAATTCATTTCCATAACATAAGTAAACATTATGCTGTTCCAGACATAATTAATGAACATCTGCAAGTAAATAACTGTTCCCAATCTAAGGAATTACATACAGGCCACGAGGCATACAAAGTTTCAAAGAGAAACCCTCGTAGCTCAAAACCCTCTCTCGAAATACGACATAGTACAAACAGGAAATAGGGCCAATAATTGCTAGAACCCGGACGAACCTTCATGGATAAGTATTGAACTTGGAAATTTACACTGTCACAAAATACTTAAATATTATTACAGAGACAACATTTAAATTCTAAGATGAGCTCTTCGCAAGAGAAATAACATAGTCTCATTTGCAACCATAACTAGCATAAAGCCTCATACCCGGCTAGTATTGGAGCTAGTCTTGGGAGGACAGAGGCGAAGCTGGACCCAAGTTCGTAGTCTAGGTTGAGGGAGCCTGCCAAAACAATCATAAAAATTCAATTAAAAAACCGGTAGTTTCAGCATATACAATGGAATTTAAACATCTCAGGCATGCCTGCATGCATAAAAAAAAAAGAATTGAAATCATTGCGCAGGGAAAATTGGTAATCTCCTGAAGTAAAAAAAAAGGGATAACTTACCGGTGACAGAACTTGAAGACAAAGACCAGGATAAGGCAGGTGGAGTGCCTCCCATGACTGCCATAGAAACCTGAAGCAAGCAGGAGGACTGGAATGGGCGAGAACAACACCCAAGCAGCAGGTTGAAATGGCGGAGAAATGAGAACAGGAAACTAAACCAAGTGATGTGTACACGGGCCACATTCTTCCTAGCCGTTGGATCGCCAAACAAAATTCCAACACCGTCGATCCAAGAGGGATCCCGAGGATGCTGCAGAGCGCGAACAATGTTGCACATGCCACGTACAATGGTAGTGCAGGGTTAATGCAGAGTTTCCAAACTATCAACAATAACAAATACAGAATCGACGGCTAGATCTTGCAACCCGAACTTCCACATTGACACATGACATACATCACCCTGCCTACATTAAGGCATGGTTGCCGCTCTATTAATGTAACAAATATACGTACAGATATGGATAGAGCTAATCATGTCAAGAAGAATGTAAACCGCATATTATCACAAGCATCGTAACCTTGTAACTCAGGAACTTTTAATGATATTGATCATAGCCGTAAAAAAAAAATTGACCTGGGGATATGACACCCTGTCCCTCTCCTCTCTCTCTCTCTTCCCTCTAGTTCTACTCTTTCACTCACTCCCTCTCCATCTCTCCCTTGTCACCCTCTCTCTCTCCACCTTTCTATCTCTATGTATTTCTTCTTCCCTCCCGCTCTCTTTGTCACAACTTCATCTCTCTCTTCCTCCATTTCTCCTCTCTCTCAAGTCCTCTCTCTTTTCCTTCCTCTCTCCCCCTTTCTCTTCCATCCCCCCCCCCCTCTCTCTATTTTCCTGCCAACTCTATCACTATCTCCCTCCCTATCTTCTTCTCTCTCTCTGCCCCCTCCATCTCTATGTCTCCCTTTCTCTCTCCTATCCTTGTCTCTCCCTCCCCTCCTCTCCTATCTCACTCACTCTCTCTCCATATCTCCCTTGTCACTCCCTCTCTCTCTCCAACTCTATCTTTTTATGTCTTTGTTCTTCCCCCTCTCTCTCCTCCCTCCAACTCCATCTCTCTCTCCCTCATGCTCTCCTTCTTTCTCCCAAGTACTCTCTCTCTTCCTTCCTTTCTCTCCCTTTCTCTCCCACCTCCCTTTGTCTCTTTCCTTATCTCTCTCTCTACGTTCCAACTCTATCAGTATCTCCTTACCTCCCCTCCATCTCTATGTCTCCCTCTCTCTCTCTCCTCTCCTTCTCTTTGTCTTCCATCCTATCCTCTCTCCCTCTCTCTCTATCTCTCTATGTCTTTTTTCTTCCCTCCCTCTCTCTCCCCCTCCCTCTCTCCTCTCCCTCGCCTCCTCTCTCTCTTAGTTCCTCTCCATCCGTCTCAATTACACCTCCCTCTTGTCTTTCTCATCCCCATCACACACTCTCTCTCCATCTTTTAGCTTTGTCATTATCTCCTTCTCTCTCCCCCCCGGTCTCCCTGCTCTATCTCCCCGTCCATTCATATGATGAAGAATTTTCATTCTATGTAATAAATGCTATATGTAATGTCTAAAATATTTCACATCTTAATTTTTTAATGGTGAAATGAGTTATGTTTTTTGGAATGCAGTATTGATAATCCATGGTATTGGCCCATGTTATTGTAGCAAAACCTATTTACAAGTTAATAATATCCATGGTAAAGTGGAGATGGATACCCATGGTTAAGAAACTTGTGACACTGTAAGTTTATTGTAAGTATTAAGTTTTTATGTGCTTATTAATTAAATTTAAATATGGTTATCTAAACATTATTAGTCTGTGCCAAGGAAGGACTCTAACAATCGACCAATTAGTTTAGTTGTGAGCAATGCAAAGTATAATGTTAAACTTTGAAAAAAGAATATTTATTTTTCAACATTATTAAAAAAAAATTCAAACATTTGATTGGGTTATAAATTGAAGGTCTTATTGCAACATTTGCACAATTTAATGCTAAATAGATAATTATCTTACATATTTTATGCCATAGTTAATTGATATAGTTGCAATCATGCATGATTTTTAAATATTTGTGTAGTGATTTTTTATTCCTAAATTTTGCAAAAAACATCCAAAAATAAAATATTTGAAAATAACTCATACTCAAGTAAATAACATATCTACCATCAATTACTTCCCACCATAATTTAAGCAAGCCTTTGCATAAAAAATAGATAGCCATAAGATGTTACTTCCCACCATTATTTAGTTTTCCTTTAGCATTTATGTAGGAGTAAAATTGTAATTGTGTAGAATTACTAGTGGTTACTACCCACCAAAATTTATGCAAGTTCTTTTGATTGAGCAAGCAATTTACTTATCCACCTCACATCACAATTTATTAGTTATTGCTAAAAAATGACTTAGATGATTTGTCTATCAACCATTATTGATTTAGCATTGACCAATGTAACTTAAAATTATTAATTTTCCCCGGGCATAATTTCTAACTTGAGGTGGTGGGGTTAAGGTTCCCTAGAGAACATAATTACAATATAAAAAATTGAATTTTATTATTTTGACTTTTTGTTATTTATTGAATCAAGATTTCAATGTTTACACTACATCTCCACCATACTTGGCCTGATATTACTTTTAACCTATTATTATCATTTTTAAATTGAACCAACATATAAATTCCACTTTCCTAAAAACAATGTTGAATTTATATTTTGTTCATACATAATAATTATATTTATTTTTAATTATGGCAGATATAGACATTATATTAAATTTGTTAAATGTTAATGTTAAACATTTAAGCTTGAGCCTCTCGGTTGCAAAGAGCCTCTTGACTCAATTATTAATAATTATTAGGTGGATAGGAGGGGATTTAATCACCATAGAATATCTTAAAATATTCTTATTAATATATAGATCAATTTTTTTTCCAAATTAATTATGTTCTTTTTACCTTTTAATTAAATTGATTAATTTAAAAAAATGCCATATGAACATGTGCCATATGAATATGAGTTATGGTTTTTTGGGCATGTGGTATTAATAAGCTATGTTGTTAGGGTCCCACCCTAACCCCCTTATTTATGTAGTGGGATCGAGTCATAGTAAAGAGTCAATAAAGCCCATATTAAATATTGTAAGTGGTTAACCCGCAATTAATGACGGGACCACAGTTAGTTGCAAATGGGCCATGGTATTAGATAGATGGTATTAATAAAACCCATGATATTGCATGTATGAGTCATATATAAAGGATAGAAGCTCCCTGCGAGGAGCATCATATCTTATTTTGTCATCGAGCTCTGCTCTATTGGAGGTTGCCCCCTCGAAGAGGCAAGTGAACATTGCTTTCTGAATAATAAAATACTTGCTCTTTTTACTCGCTATTCTATGTTATGGGTATATTGCTTCGCATATTTGGTATTCTGGTATCGTCTTGCAGGTTAAAGAGCATAACAAGTGGTATCAAAGCACTTTCCAGGGCAAGAGGGATCTCCATTTCTTAGCAATTTTTTTTTTTGCTAGAGATGTGTTCCGGCGTCTTTAAACCACGGGATCTGTCGTTGAGCACATAAACCTATGGATTTGGGGAGGCATGCACGCAGGAAATACACGAGGTGGTCATGCTTGTTGGACTCCCTTGTAACCCCTGTGGGTACCCCTTCGAGTAGTAGCGCATTAGACAGAACTGTGTACGAACTATCTTCCAAGTACCCTCTGGGTATATCAGAAGCCCCCTAGCTCCTTTGAAACCTCGCCATAGATAAACCGTTGGTCGTCTTGCTGCTACAGTACACCGAGAATAGCACTCGGAGAGATTACTTGCCCATACGATAGGGTAGTCGGATTGTACAGCTAAGGGTACGGTTGATCCTCCTTAGTTAGATCCCTGAAACATTGGGCCGAGTACTACTGTCATACCCTTATGTATATTTCGATCTATAGCACCTGACACTCCTCGAGACCATAGTTCCCTTTTCTGTCTTGGGATCACACATAATCTCTGCCAGATCAGATCTCGCAAGGGGGTTTGCAGCAGCAACAGACGTCAGTCTCGCAGTTTCAAGTTAGCAGACCAGCCAGTCTGATCTACTAGATCCAGCAGATCCGCAGCAGCACTCTGTTCTACTGATCAGAGCTATCCGATCTGCCATTCAGATCTCTCAAATCCACCAGATCTGAGTAGTTGTGTGGGGTTCCTATACCGGGGTGTGCTTTTCACAGGACTTTTGGTAGCATTGACATTTTGAGGATTCAGCTACTGCAGTATTCCTAAGGAAGGAGTAAAACTCTGTTAGGAGATTTCAAAAAAAAAAAAATTGTGACCCCTGGGGCACTTATTGGTGATCTAGCCCATCAGAATCAGGACAATGAGCTGAGCATGGTGGTACCATTCAATTCTTAGTGAAAAAAATTCGGGCGGTCCCAAATTTCAAGAACATCAGGTCGGTGCATGATAGAAACTAGAGCTCAAGCTATGGCCAATGAAAGGATGGACAAACTTGAACAATCCTTGCAATCCCTCCAACTTCAACTTGACAGAATAACTAACATAATCTCTAAGGGCAAGGAGGAAGCCCGCGAGGAGGCGTATATTGGCAATGGACAAAGTGAGGGTGAGTCTAGCCACTCTCCTCACCTCTGGGGCACCCACCAACAATCTTGTCCGCGACCTCCCAAGTTGGATATGCATAAATTTGATGGTTCTCACCTGGCAGCATGGATAGTGCAAATGGAGCAGTATTTCCATCTAAATAAAATCTTAGATAATGAGACTCAGCTTATGGTGGGGAGCATGCACTTGGACAATGAAAGGTGGCAATGGTGGGAATGGCATCAACATTGCAGTGGAAGTTTTGTGACTTGGACTGCCTTCCAAAAAGCTCTTACAGATCGCTTTGACCAGGAATCTTCTTTTTTGGGTCGTCTTACTAAGCTCTGACAGACTGGCATAGTGGATGAATATGTTACAACATTTGAAGCCTTGACCTTCCGCACTAGGGGTCTCTCAGATGTGTTCTACACGGAATGTTTAATCAACGGTCTTAAAGAGGCCATAAAAGCCCATGTCCTATTGCACTACCCTCCCACATGGATGGAGGCTTGTAAGGTAGCTTGTAACGTGGAACGTGCGTTAGAAGCCCAGTACATTCACCCAACTTTCACGGCCAAGGGTTGCCCCCCACAGGCTCACAGCACGACTCAAACACTTAAGGTTCAAAAGGTATCACCTGCAGAAATGGCCGAAAGAAGAAAACAGGGATTATGTTACTACTGTGATGAAAAATACTTCCCAGGTCACAAATGCAAGGAGCCCAATTTTTTTCAAATTGATGCCACTGATTACAGCTCATTGGAGGAAGATCCACCACTTGAGGAACCTGAAGCGGTAGAAGAGGACAACCAAAAGAACAATGTCCCTGACGAACCAATTATTTCACTACATGCTTTGGAAGGGATTTCTTCACCTCAAACTCTCAAAATCAGAGGTTTTATTAAACATCGCCCAATAGTAGTCTTGTTTGATAGTGGAATTACATATAATTTCATCCATCAAAAAGTTGTGGAAGTAGTGCATTGTTTTGTACGAGCAGTTTCTAACTTCCAAGTCCAAATTGCGGATGGGGGCATAATGAAATGTGAAGGCCGCTGTGAAAATGTCAAACTTCAAATGGGGGATTATCAGTTGAAGACCCACATGTTTGCAATACACATGGGAGGGTGCGACATTGTCCTTGGTGATGAATGGCTTCACACTCTTGGGCCAATCACAATGGATTTCCAGGAGTTATATATGAGTTTTAAGCAGAACAACTCCATACATACCCTCCGTGGACTCCAGGCAGGCGCTCCCTCTATCATCAGCTCGCATAGGATGGAAAAATTGCTTAAAAAAGGGCCATCATGGAGTTATAGCTCAATTTAATGCCATCCAGGCAGTCGAAACCAAGTCTCTGCCGATTCATCCTGAGATGCAACAGATTTAAATAACCGTCTGCTGGTCTTTGACAAGCCTCATGAGCTTCCACCCTCGAGAGGGGAACATGATCATAGTATCACCTTGGTTCCTAGGGCCCAACCCCCAAATGTGCACCCATACAGATATCCGTTCACCCAAAAGAATGAAATATAAAAAATAATCAAAGAAATTTTGGAAGCAGGTGTCATTCGTTCCAGCATTAGTCCTTATTCATCACCGGTGGTCATGGTACTCAAGAAAGATGGGAAATGGCGGATGTATCCAGACTTCAAGGCCCTCAATAAGTTGATAGTCAAAGATAAATTTCCCATCCCGGTGGTTGATGATTTGTTGCATGAACTCAATGGGGCTCAATTCTTCACTAAGCTGGATCTTCGCTCAGGCTACCACCAAATTTGCATGAAGGAAGTTGACATTCCAAAGACTACTTTCCGAACTCATGAAGGCCATTATGAGTTCCTGGTCATGCCATTCGGTCTTTGTAATGCCCCATCTACTTTTCAGAGCCTTATGAACCATCTTCTCAAACTATATCTCAGGAAATTCGTCCTTTTCTTCTTTGATGACATCCTCATCTATAGTTTCACTTGGGCCGCACATCTTCAACATGTTGATCTACTCTTGCAACTGCTCTGCAAGCATAAATTATTTTTTAAGATGTCCAAGTGTTCATTTGGCATGGAAGAACTTGAGTATTTGGGCCACATTGTGGGGTGTGCAGGTGTCAAGGTGGACCCCAAAAAGATCCAGGCAATGTAGGATTGGCCTCAACCTAAGACCTTGAAGAGCCTGAGAGGATTTTTGGGTCTCATAGGCTATTATCGCAAATTTGTCTGCAATTATGGTCGCATAGTGAAGCCCCTCACTCAACTCATGAAGAAAAATTCATTCTTTTGGAATGAGGACATACAACAGGCATTTACAGCTCTCAAAAATGCCATGTGTTCCACTCCAGTCTTAGCACTACCTGATTTCACCAAATCTTTTGTCATTGAATGTGATGCTTTGGATACAGGTATTGGGGCGGTCTTAAAGTAGGAAGGTTGACCTTTGGCCTTCACAAGCCAACAACTAAGTGGGAAGAATCTGGGCCAATCTACCTATGAGAAGGAAATGATGGCCATCTTACATGCAGTAGAGACCTGGTGACCTTACTTACTGGGGCAACGTTTCCAAATCCGCACAGACCAGCACAGACTTAAATATTTTTTGGAGCAACGTCTATCCTCCCCACAACAAAATAAATGGCTCGCCAAAATGCTGGGATATGATTATGAGATCATTTACAATAAAGGGAAAGAAAATAATGTAGCAGATGCATTATCTCGCCAATTTGAGGATGAAAGTACCCTGCTAGCAATTTCCCTTCCCATTCTAGAATGGATTGAAGAGGCTCGCGGGGAATGGTTTACACATCCTGGGCTCTCCCAACTCATTTCTCAATTGCAGGCGGATCCAAATTCCACCAAGGGCTACTCGTGGGAGGATGAGATTCTTCGCTACAAGGACAGAGTCGTAATATCACCAACATCCACCCTCAAAAGTCGCATTTTGGCAGAATTGCACTCATCCCCCATTGCAGGACATTTAGGCTTTCAGAAGACGTATGCTCACACCAGAAGATCATTTTTTTGGATAGGCATGAAAAAGGACATCCTTACTTTTGTAGCAGAATGCGATGTCTGTCAATGCCATAAAGGGGAGACCGTCAAAGCACCAGGCACATTACAACCGTTGCCCATCCCGACATCAATATGGATGGAGGTTTCTATGGATTTCATTACAGGTCTTCCAAAGTCAGGAAACAAGTCAGTCATCATGGTGGTTGTGGACAGACTTTCGAAGTATGCTCATTTTTGCGCCCTACCCCACCCATTTACACCGACTTTGGTCGCTCAACCTTTCATGGATCAGATCTTCAAATTGCATGGCATGCCCACTTCTATTGTGTCTGATCGTGACCCGACCTTCACTAGTAATTTTTGGTAGGAACTATTCAGGCTACAAGGCACCCAACTAAAACTCAGTACTTCCTATCATCCACAAATGGATGGTCAAACTGAAGCCATCAACAAATGTCTAGAAACCTACCTTAGGTGTTTCACTTCAGAAAAGCAACATCTTTGGGTACAGTGGTTACCTCTGGCTGAATGGTTGTATAACACCAACTATCATGCCACCACCAAAATGACTCCCTATGAAGCAGTATATGGTCAACTCCCTCCTTCCCCTACTTCTTATATCAAGGGGTGCTCAAAGGTACAAGCAGTGGATCAACTCCTACAAAACCGTGCAACCATGCTCACCCATCTTAGAGAGAATCTTCATCAAGCTCAAAACCACATGAAGCAACAGGTAGACCAACATTGCTCAGAGTTCCAATTTCAAGAAGGGGATCAGGTATTTTTGAGGTTGCAACCATATAAGCAAACATCACTCAAAGACAAGGGTTGTCAGAAACTATCTCCAAAATTATACGGACCATATCAAGTACTTTAGCGCATTGGAGAAGTAGCCTACAAGCTAGCTTTGCCACCTAATGCAAAAATCCATCCAGTTTTCCATGTCTCATGCCTCAATAAAGTGATTGGGAACAATTGCAGAATTCAAACCAGTCTACCTGAATTGGACAAGGAAGGGTCAATCTGGCTCCAACCTGAACAGGTCCTAGACACACGAGAAAGGCCCCTGCATGGCCACGTGATTAGGGAAGTCCTCGTCAAGTGGAAAGACACCTCTCTGGAAGATGCAACTTGGGAACGAGCCACTATTCTTCAGTAGTTTCCGCAGCTTCAGCCTTGAGGACAAGGTTATTCTTAAGGGGGAGGGCATGTTAGGGTCCCACCCTAACCCCCTTATTTATGTAGTGGGATCAAGTCATAATAAAGAGTCAATAAAGCCCATATTAATAATTGTAAGTGGTTAACCCGTAATTAATGACAAGACCACAATTAGTTGCAAATGGGCCATGGTATTAGATAGATGGTATTAATAAAACCCATGGTATTGATCCATGGTATTGCATGTATGAGTCATATATAGAGGATAGAGACTCCTTGCGAGGAGCATCATGTCTTATTTTGTCATTGAGCTCTGCTCTATTGGAGGTTTCCCCCTCAAAGAGGCAAGTGAACATTTCTTTCTAAATAATAAAATACTTGCTCTTTTTACTTGCTATTTTATGTTCTGAGTATATTACTTCGCATATTTGGTATTTTGGTATCATCTTGCAGGTTAAAGAGCATAACATATGTTTTTGGCCCATGGTATTGTAACAAAGACTATTTTGGGCATGTAGTATTAATAAGTCATGGTATTGACTCATGATATTCTAACAGAGCCTATTTACAGGTTAACCATCTCCATGGTAAAGTGGGGTGAATATCCATAGTTAAGAATCTTTTTACAAGGTTTTTTTAAATGTATATATGTTTAACTCATATATTAATTATTTTATAATTAATAATAATAAGTTAATTTTTTCCCGATCAGGGTGCGAGATACTTATATGTCCCTCTGGGGATCCTAGTCATGTGTGAAAGGATGGTTGAAAGGGGCGAAGGGCAACCAAACCATCTCCCTTTCATGTGCTATCATGTGAGTGGGGTGGTCACATGCAAAGGTCAAGTTAATGTTGATGTGACGAGTCATGGGGCTCTTAATATCTAGGTGGGTAAGGTTATGTGCCTCATGCATGCATTTGTTTTATGTTGGGATCTGGCTCTTGAAGGTAAGCACCGATTCTTGGGATTCAATCTCTGGTTTGCAAGGCATTTTAGGAAGTACTTCTTTCAAGTTGAGTCTGGTCTTTACTGGTTCATATTTTTGCAGCTAGGTATGTTCTTCTCTTTTATTCCTCTCCTCGACATTGGCCTGCCAATTATTATAGTGTCTTTCAAAAATTTAATGCTACTCTCCACCATTCACCTCATGTGAGAAATGGAATTCACTATGTGGAGATTGGGAAATTTTTTGTGGTCTCGTCATTTGTAACGTCTGTTGTTTCTATGTTGATATCAATTATCTTTGGTATTCTTCTATCTCGAATGAGAATGTATGGAATGTTTCTGGTTTATTGTTTTATGCTGGCAGAATGTATGTTTGTCGACAACGATTATCTTATTGGTTTGTTGACCCTATGAATGGGACTGAGCTCCAATTTTATGTATCTAACTTATCATATCTTTGGTGTGCATCTCATTTCTATTTGGCTTGGGGGGTCGATCTATGTAATCTTTACCTTGAGGAGACAGGCTATTGTCGGTATTTATCTGTATCTTGATTTAGCTGAGCACGGGGTGCTGGTAATAAATCTTGAGCGCCGAAGACGACTATACTATTTGACCTTCATTTTGTATGAAAGGCCTAAGCCTAAAATTATTTATCTATTGCTTCCATTTCGTGCTACTATATCAAGTTTATATAATTTCCCACGAGGTACCGGTTTGGGTCAGACTGTGGCTTGTTCTGTCCGGGTGTCAGTTTACAATTCAGTTGTTTGGTTGGGAATTTAAATGGCTCACTCGACCCTAGGTGTTATCTCATCTGGAAATGGAGGTCGAGGTCGTAAACGTCAGCTGGGGAGCTGTGACAGTAAGGGTTCCTACTCCGCTCGACCACCAAGAAGAAGTGGTTGTAAGTTAGACGTTGGAATTATTAGTGAGGTTGGTCAGGGCTACAACATCGGAACTCCATCCTAGGTTAAGAAAATGATCTCATCATGGGAAACATAATTAAATTAGGAGGTAGAAGCTCAAGAGCAAATTGAAGATTGGAGTGTCCCTGTTCCTGATCCGAGACATTCTCACAGTCGCACCACCCAGTATAAGCAGACTATCCATATCTACTGGATGATAAAAAATATTGTTTCCAAAGCTATCATGAACTTTGTTGTAGGATCTATCAAAGAAAATCCAAGTTTTTAGGAAATTCATAAATAATTTCAACTTATTCAATTTCACATTCAATAGAAAAATGTTCATCTTTGTCACATTGAGTAGCACATCTCATGCCATCCTCATTTGGAATTACTAGGCTCCAGTGCTAAGGACCTAACTCTTGTGGAGTCCTCTGATGAATAGTTGTTAGTATGGTTATGACAATTTCTATTTTGCATAGTTTTCTTGATGTATATGTCGGTTGGCAGTTCATACTATAGCTATTTAGGTGATATATGTTTTCCAAACATTTAGTCTTATAAGGATTTGTATGACATCACCTTATAAGGCATTAGTTTGTTTTTGAAGCATTTTCTGCTACTAAATTTTTGTTGTAGTTTTAGTTATATCTACTTATTACGCAAAACACAAGATCATTGTGAGTATTTCTTGTTCTGCAAAACAAAAAATTATTGTGAGCATTGATTGTTCTACCAAACATGATATCATTGTATGTATGTGACATTAAATCTATATCAATAATGAAGAAAGAAGCCAAAGATGTGAGAGAAACTAAGAACCAACATTGAACATTGTTGAAGACACAAGAGGAAAACCATGAAAATGTTGTTGAGCATGACAATGGGGAAAATAAAAGGAAAGTTAAACTTGTTGCATGTGGTGTGTTTTTATGACTTGTACCAGCATGGGTAGAGGAATCATGAACAAAACAACATAAAGTAGTGATAGCACAGTAATAGCAAAGGAGACACCAAGGAAAATATTATAGGAAACATAAAAAAGATAGTGATGATTGTGCACATCTCACCCTCAAATAGGTATAGTCGGGCTGACTCATATGGTGGTTAGACAGAAAATCCTTGTGTACCATGGTTCAAAGCACAAAATGTGCATGTAGAGAAAGAAACCACAACTTGATAGTTTAAACAAATGCAGTAAGCTAGTGAAGGGTCTGATGATTAATACCTTTTCTAGTTGATCTATTTCACTCTTTCCTTTATAAAGAAGCTTTTTTTGCTAAAATCTAGACCATGATACATCCAAAAAACCACATATCCACAGTGGTTGAGTACTTCTTAGCTCCCAAAATAAGTTTAGGTTCTCTACAAACCACACAAATATTGAACAAGCAAAATTTACTTATCTAAATAGTGCCACCTATAGACACTGGGAATTATAAAATATCTACAAGGCATGATCACGATGAATATTAATAATTTAAAATAGTCCTATCTAATTGTAGTTGTTACAATACCTTTAACATAGGGTGACCATCAAATGAGTGTAATTTTTCAATGGAATTCCATATTGTCAAGTCATACCAAAGTCACATATCATTAACTCCCCTTTGTTGTTTACGATAAGCTTTGATGTCTTGAGATCTCTATCAAGAACATAGTTAAATCATTCTACACATGTATAACTATGAAAAATATGGGCATAT
>APFE030533147.1:407154-440066 GCA_000404065.3 Pinus taeda
AGAGAGAGAGAGATATTTAGTAATTCTAGGCATATAGCCATCCGTCAATTAAAAAAAGGCATAACCATTAATCCATAACAAGAAAACCATAATATTCATTGACATAATTGTATGCATTCAAAACTAGGGCTCCAATTACATCAAGGAAAATGGAAATATTTAACATACATAAACTATGAAACATTGAAGCCATTGCGAGGTTGGGATTTCATATCAAACAAACATATGCAACAACAACTAGACCTTATCATGACCACCAAACAATGTTATCCAGAGAAATATCATGCCATGATAATAAATATAAGAATGCTAGCAAATATGGAAATAAAATTCAACTAATAGGTACTAAACCACCAATTCTACCATCAAACAATGCATCATGAATTTCCAACAGAAAAGGGAAATGGATTTTGGTGTGATAATTTGAGAAAAGTGGAAGTTGAAATGAGGGGTAGGACCATTAGGATTCATACATATTGTAATTGGTATCCAAGTAAAAATATGTTTGACTGTTGGCATATCGATTTATTGTGGGTGATTGGGAGGAATGATTGCTATCCTTAGGTTTAATTCCCACAAGTGACATGATGAGCTATGTTGTAATGGATTCAACCCTTGTTGAGTATTAGTCCCTCAAGGACCAAAACATGTATATTCCTCATATAGAATATAAATATATTTTTTCATGGAAAAATATATTTCTCAGAATGTTATAATTATGTAAAAACAAAGGAGAGTATGCAAGGACTCAAGCTTTAGATTGAATTATGCATCATATTTGAAACTGTAGTCCAATAAATTGAGAATATAACTTTAGAAATAGGATATTTTACTAGAAATGTCAAGAGGGAAATCAGGAAACACACAATTTCCATCAACCGTGAGCATGAAAGTATCACATTGAAAACAAAAAATACAAGGTTAAATAGATGTTTAAAACCTACATCCACTAATGTTGCTTGTCTATATAAGCATGAGGGAAATTTCCTAAACTTCACCTCCATAGAAAACAACAATTAGAACATGTGGAGGCTAAGAAATTGCCTCTTCAACCACAATCAGTTAAAAAGAAATATCAAAGGTTGTGTTTTAAACATCTCATAGATAATGAAAGAAAGCCTTGGCTGACCACAAATATCGACTCCTTTTTCCACTCACAATGAACTCATACAAAGGAAAAAGCGGCCTGATATCACCACTAAATTCAAGCTTCCTAAATAAGAAAAGTTTGCAAGTACATCATAACATTGAACACCCTCAAACCACTAAAGACTTCATGCAAGGAGGACTTGGGACATTCCAAGACAACAAGCCTTCATTGTTTCCCTCAATTCCATGAAGCACGTGTAGAATGAACAAATAGTATTATTTATAGATTATAAACACTACATCAAAAGTAAAAAAATAAAAAACAACACCACAAAGAAATACATTACAGGAAAATCCATAAAATTGAACAAAAAACACTAAAAAACTCTTGAAAATGGTTAAACAACAACTTTCAAAAGAGCACACCTGAAACAATATTTGATTTGTTTGATTACCATAGAACTCAAAGGTGTAGGTTCATGAATATACATTAGAACACCAGGAGGTGGAGCATGAGGAAAATTAGGTGCACCCCTTATAGGTTATGGTGATGTTGCTAGGACATAGTGCATTGGACTAGTTGTGCATAAAATGACTACAACATTGTAAGTTTAAATATATAATACAATAAAACCAACATTCAAGACAAAAAAAAAAAAAAAAAAAAAAAAAAAAAGCCAATTGTCATTGAACCATAATCATTTCTCATAAACAAGTTCCCATTGAAAAAATTAATATTATGTGGGAAAAAAAGAAATATAAGACTCAAACACATGAGGAATTTCTTATTTCGGTATCAGAAGTTAAAAAATTTATTGTGAAAAGCTTGAGAGTTTATAAATGTGTGAAATGGGCCAATAAAAGGAGGTGGTGGTTATTTCCTAAGAAAATTTCTTGGTGCAACTAGTAAAAAGGACCTAGCTTTACAGTTGCTAGTTGAAATTATGGAATATTTAGAAGATTTGTATGAAAGTAGTTAAAGAATGTTTGTAATAATAATAATAATAATAATAATAAAGGCCACAACCAAGCTAGACACCAAATTGGTGTATGATACCCCCTTGCTTGTGGGACAAGGGACCTACCTCTGTGTAGTGATTTGATTGCTAAAGTCTACAAAGGTGTACATACTCTACCCCTCTATATTTGAACCTATAAGGAGGAAACACATGTTCTTAACCATTAGGACTACTCAAATTGTACCAACAACAAGATATCTTAACAAGTTACCCATGATAGAAAGAATAGATGTGGAACATAAAGGATATTTTACCATCTAAAATAAGATACTTAATGAATTGTGAAAAGAGAAGTAAATATGTATATACTTTCATATCCTCCTTATTTTAAAAGAATTTTTCCAAGGATAGAGGGCTTTGAAATATCAAGAAAAAAACATGAGGGTCTTGAATCATATGAAAATGATTTGTTCCAATGGGAAAACATAACCTTTTATCAAGTCCAATATTCAGATTTGGATTTATGGACAATCTATATCTATAATATATAGTATATACAAATATATGAGAAATTATCATGAGAGGATGACCTAGAAACTATATACAACTATAATAACTTAAACAAATTTTAGTGAATTACATGAAAAATCCCAGAACACAAATATAATGCTGAAGAAATAACTAACTACATTCCAACCAATATGGTTAAGAAGACAATATCATTTTACTATGTTAACTTTTAAAGATTTCACATGAATTCAAAATATAAACTAAAGTGAATTCATTCGCAACCTTGAGATTAATTCACATAATGAAAATATATTTTGGACATGACTGTAGTGTTGTTTTAATCAATCCTAATTGACCGATACTACAACATTTAATTGTCAACCCAGGATAGATCTTGTTGTTTCAATGGAGTTCATACTGTCTGTGCTGATACACTATAGACAAGAATGATAAAATGAAGATAACAGTAAAATATGTCACTGAGCCAAATTGTTGAATAAAATCATTCATGTAGACATAAAAAAACTTCTACAGAATTAAATCACACTTCTCAACTATCAAAGTAAGGGTGCGCCACATAGTGACTAATATCTACTCTAGCTGGTTACTATAATTCTGATGATTAACTCAATTTAATAGCATAATGTGAATTGGAACAACAGTGAATGTAATCCACATTTTGTACAGCAACAACAAGAAACCATAAATCAATTAGCTAAACTAGAATTTACACTACCTCTATCACTACAATCCTTGCCAAACAGGATGGCCCTTCCTCCTGAGCAGGGCGCAGGAATAACACAAAAATAATTAATGAATCAACCCAGGAGCAGTGACAACATCACCATGTTGATTAATATTAAAAATAATTCTAGAGTTACAAAAGCAAAGTAACATTACTTTTCTATATGTCATGTCTTTTACATGGAAAATCAAGTTCCTTTATAGTTATTACATACCCAAAATTAGAAATAGATTTGTCATGAGAATCTCACGATTCACATGTTGATAAAAAATAAAAGTAGTTACAACCTATTTCTAAATACAAATATACATTAGTTAGGATTTGCAACTGCTTGGGTCTGTTTCTTCCAAAATAAACAATTCCTACTGCCGACAACTGTTATGTGGAATAATACCCACATTTTCCAGCTTCGGTGAAACAACATCCCATGAGTGAATATCGGTTCGAGATGTTACGACAATCATTGGCGAAAACACCCTTGGTGTAACAACAAACCTTCGTATCAGTGCATAGTGTAACAACAACCTGTCACAACATACAGGGTGTAACAACGAACTGTTCTACCCTTCTCTATAGTTAATCAACGTTGTCTGTCTACTCCATAACCTTGTTTTCATGAGAAACACCTGAAAAGGCAAAGATATTTCCTAAATACTTCTTCAATGCTCCCCCAATTAGCCACAAAAAGGAATAAAACATCATATTATTTAGTAAAATACGAAAAAATAACATAACAGTAGAATAGGTTATAAAGGTGAGAAAACAGGGGAATTAATCATGTAAATTTTATAGGCCTGGAGGATAAAAGGATCAAAATTTGGCAAAGAAGGTGCATAAAATAGGTAAAAAGCCACACCCAAAATCTCCCCCCGACTTGAAGAAACTGTATGTCCCCATGCTGAATCTCAGCTTCTCCTACTATACCCCCAATGCAAGTCTATGAAATTGTAGGCACCAACAGTGTCTTCACCCGGAGCTCTATACCCTTGAATGGCCATCAACTGACTTGGCCAAGATTCTTCTTCATAGTCACATAGGTGGTAGTCCAATTGATACTCTTCTACTAGCAACCAAATCATAGGAAACGTAAATCTAAGCCCAATCCAGAACGCCCCGAATGTCTGCATGATCCAAGCATACTCGGGCACCCGTGTAATAGCAGTGAAAAAGTTTCTGTACTCAAAAGGATCCCCTTCTTGTAACTAAGTGCTACGGGCCTCGACACGTTTAGGACATCCTACTAGCACTCGTCTTTTCATTTGCGCATACAGGTTGAGGCAAATCCTCACAATCCTTTTCCTATAAACGACTGATTGTTCCTTGATCTCTGGAGTGCTTAGGAACAACTTAAACTCACACCTAAGTTGATAAACCATCCCTAGTTCGGCTCTAACCCACAATGTTGTTCTCTCTTCGTTATCTTCTATTGATTTCATGGCTAGATGCCACTCAATCTGGTTCCTCATAAATTAAAGGAAGGCCCGCAATTATAAATCTCCCATATAGGAGAAGACACTTGCTACCATCCTCCTACTAACATACTCACATGTGATATTATGCAAAAATAGCTCGCAAAGAAAGCTCTGTTCATCAAACTCATAGGAGCGAAAAATCTTAAGAAAAGTGCAGGTGGAAGAACCCAAATAATACCTATTCTCAAAAACTTATTTAATTGAAATAAGTAATATCATTCCCAAAGGAACACTAGATATGATAGGGATAGCCACCTACGTGCTAGCAGGTTTAGAGAAAGATCACAGAGCTTGATATTGTCATCCATTAGGTACAAGACCTGTTGATTTAGCTGATACAACTGTTCATCCTTCTTCTTCATAGCTTCCTTGTGTCTCCATGCTTCCCATTCTCTGTCCCATTCTTCCTTTAGTCATCTCTCCCTATGGGAATCCATCATCCTTTTATGTTCCTTGAGTGAGATCACCCCTTCTTGTAGAGAGAGCACCTGCTACTTCCATTTTTGTAACTCTCATAACAATAACATCTTTTCAGAACACCATCCTTCATCAGGACCTATCGTCTTCCCATATGCACTATCAATTGAGGGTGTAACATCCTCCCAAGGGTGAAACTGCTCCACTTCGGCTACGGGTTCTTGTGTAACAACAACTTCGTGAATGGATTCTGTTACCGTTTCCTTATCTCCCTAATCAGATTCTATTCCCATTGTCAGTTCTTGTGTAACAGCAGTGTCATCCACAGACTTTTGTATATCATTTTTCCCCAGGTAGGCTTCTGTCTCCACTGTTGGTTCTTGTGTAATAGCAATGTCAACCACACGCTCATGGATGTTAGCTTCTCCTTCATTTCCTTGGCTAACTTCCGTCTCCTGTGTATCCACTACTCGATCACTTTCTATGGACTGTTCCATCTCAGTTGCTAGTTCTTGTGTAACAACAACATTATCAACTGGTTCTTGTGTGTTATCTTCCCAGATTTCAATTTGTGTTTCCATCGAGGTGGTGTCTGCTACATAAAATTTAAACCTTGTTGCCACTAGCTTCTCAGCATAGGCTGTGCACACAATGCCCAAGACATCTCCCCTTCTGGCCATGTCCACAACCTCAGCAAAATTGTTTAGCCCTGGGCTCTTGCCTCTACCTTTCCCTCTGCTAGTTGTTCCCTTAGTGCTCTATTTTCTTTTTCTAAATTTTCAATTCTTAACAGGAAGGATTGAGTTTTTCTCTTACCAGGTGAAGAAGGTTCCTCTGGCTAAGCCTGCTCCTCATCCTTCTGCTTTGCTACCTCTTTGTCCTTCTTTGACATGGTTGGGGACTCTAGGTGCCCACTAACCCTTATCCTCTACTTCAACTTCCTATGACCAATTGGTTTGTCAACTGGCCTCTTACTAACCCTTATTGTCGAAGGCTGGGGCTACTCCTTTGTCATCGTTGGAGCTTCCTCAGACGTCTCAGTTTGCCTCCTGCTAGTGGTCCTAGCCTTCTTTCTCATGAATTCTTCCCAATTCATGCCTTGGAGGCTTAAGGTGTCCAACACAATGAGCTTGATAAGGCCATGTTTTCATGACCGTGACCATATTCCTAATGTTTCCCAGCAAGAAGTAGGGAAGATTGATCAGTTATTGATGTCGAAGGTAATTGAACACAATTGTTTCCCTTCCCTCACAAGTAATGTACTTGATCAGGTAGATGGCAACATCAATGCATGGCTAGGGAAGTGACAACCTATCAATCCCCCTCCCTCTCTTTACCAGTGACTCTTCTTCTTGGAGGAAATCCCATTTAGGGACGGGTCATTAACCTTCCTGTTAAACCACCTCTTTCCTTCCACTGGTAATCCTGTCACTCAAGTAATCACCTCTTCTGTAACCTCCAGCTTCAACCCTTTAACCTTCGTCTGGTTTCTCTCCAAATTCTTTGCAAATTCCATGGAAACACCTCCATCTGATCCCTCCAACCTCTAGAAGAACTCAAGCCCATCTGTGTCCTTGAAAATTTGGCATGCTTCAGGGAAATTCTCCAAGGCTTCTGTGGACCCTGGCTCATGTTGAATTGCTTCTCCACCCATTTCAATTCAAATTTTGTGTTGTTTCTCCTCCTTCTCCTTTCCTTTAGATGTTTTGGGGTAGTCGGCACACTACTTAGTTGTTTCAACCTACACTGTTTCTTTCCCACCTCTCTGAGCACTTTGAATGGGGATACAGTGCTCCTGCAAGCGTAAATGGTAGGGTGGTAGGTGAGGATTTAAAATTAGGATTTTGAAATCATAGTTCGTACTACACAGAAATTTTTCCTTATTAATGTTGGGTTATGGGAGATCTCGTCAAAGGTACACTTCCACTTTTTGGTATGATCGGGCATTAAGTAACAATAAGTACCAGGTCACCATGCCTTAATTGCAGGTTTTTTGAATAATCACAAGTCATGCGATGGTCATGTCGCGATATGATTTGCTCCCCCCGGCTTAAATGTAGTAGTCGTCCTCAGCCGTCAAAAGTCATGTTAAGTTGCCATAATTACCAAATAAAGCAAATACAATATTACCTTTCTATGATGTACCTGGGTGACATGGGGAGAAGTGATGGGTGGCGCGACACGTGATCTGGTGGTGAGATGTGTGAACTTAATTTTGATGACGAGGATCATGATGATGCTTGCTATTTATTACAATAAAATATCTCATTTATTTCTAAAAGTCTTCGGTTGTTACAAATGTAACAGCTAAGATGAATAATATATATTACTTTGATTTTTACAAAAAATAATGAAGAAAAGATCATGTAACAACACGTATTGTAAGGTATGCTTTGAAATAATAGATGTTGTTACAGAGTGTGTAACAGCCACCACATGGTGGTTTTCAACTGCTACAAAAAGTGTCTGTCTGTTCCCAAAAAAGGTTTTCACAGCCAGATTATTATTATTATTCTTATTTTATTTTTTTACTTTTGAAAATTTTGAAGGTGTAATAGCCGCCAACCATAGTTGATTTTCAGTTGTTACACTTATTGGAAAAATGAATTTTTGCAGCATAGGGGAGGCTTCCCCTATTCCTGTAATCTGAAGATCTGAATTTGCGACAATGTTGACGAATGAATCCCTTGAAGTAGGTTTGTGATACAACTAAATACAATGCCCATTTGCAAGAAATGGTGTCGCCGCACTATCAATGGTCACCAAATTTATAGTACCATTCTCAAAGACTACATCTACCTCATAGGGATCTATCCATATGGTGTAGAGCTTACTCTTGAAGCATTTAAATCTTGAGTAGTATAAGAGAGGCCAATCTTCTTTCCGTAACTTCTTCTTCTTGATGAATCTACTGCACCACTTAGCTCTCTGCTGTTGGATAATCTATGTTTATTGGATCGCATCTAACTGTTTCTCCTCTAATTCATTGAGTTGGTTCAATCTCTGCTTTTGTGCTGTAGCCAGATCTAAATTGACCTACAATGTTGTTCTTAGTGTCTTGATTTTTAACTCAATGGGGAATAAAGGGTTTTTACCATACACAAGTTCATATGGTGAGAATCTAGTGGTATTCCTCCATGTAGTCTTGTATGCCCACAACACTTCTGGAAGTTTATCAGCCCAATTTCTTCAGTGATTGGCCACAGTCTTAGTAAGGATCCCCTCAATGACTTTGTTAGTGCTTTCCACTTGGCCATTTTCCTGTCGATGATAAGGTGTTGTGATTCTATGATGGATTTTATATTTTTCAACCAACTCCTAGATCCTATGAGATGTGAACTAGGGCCCTCTGTCTGTGACTATCTCCCTGGGTATGCCAAATCAGACAAAGATGTCTTCAAATAGAAAGTCTGAGACATCCTACTCCTTGGCTCTAGTTAGGGTCTTTGCCTCAACCCATTTTGTGACATAGTCAGTGCAGACCAAGATGTAATATTTTTGTCTAGATGAGGGTTTAATTGGTCCCACAAAATCTAAGGGCCACTTCTCAAAAGGTACTAAGACAATTTGGGGTTGTAACGACATCTCATTTGATTACAGTGGTTGCCCCATCCTTTGGAAACTATCGCATCCCTTCACAAACTTCTTAGCATCTTGAAATATTGTTGGCCAATAATACCCCGTTGAAAGGACTTTGTATCATGTCCATTTGTTTGCAAAGTGCCCTCCACAAGGTTCTCCGTGACAAGCTTTAAGGATGTCAAAGACCTCATCTTCTCTAACATAATGTCTGATCTTGAAATTTGGTCCAGTGTGATAGAGGTTCCCATCTATCTAGGTATATGTAGCACTTTGTTGTATGATCTTTCTTTTCTCCTTAGAAGACGAATACTGTGGAAACTTCCATGCAGCAAGATAATTAGCTATATTTGGATACCAAGGTGAGTGAGTAGAAATAGCAAACAGATATTCGTCCGAGAAAGAATCCTCAGTAGGAATGCAATTGTCATCGATAGTTAACCTAGAAAGAAAATCAGCTACTACATTATCTTTTCCAAGCTTATCGACAATTGTGATATCAAGTTCTTGTAATAACAATAACCAAAATGTAATCCTACCATTGATAATTGGCTTATTCATTAAAAAATGAATGGTAGAATGGTTAGTGTGTACAAATACTTGATACCCAGTGATATAATGTTGGAATTTATTGATGGTGTGTATCACTGCTAAGAACTTTTTCTCAATCACTGTGTAGTTGAGCTTAGCTAAGGTTAGATTTTTACTTATCTAGTAAATAGCATAAGGTTTCTTATCCTCCAGTTGGCCCAAAACAACACCTACAGCAATATTAGATGCATTTGTAGCTATGTGAAACTACAATTCCCAATTAGATCCTCACAAGACCAGATCCACTAATACACATCATTTTAGTTTTAAAAAGGCTTGCTCACACTTCCCTCTCCACAAAAAGTCGACATCCTTCGTGAGCAGGGAAAATAATGGAGATGTAATTTTTGAAAATTTTTCTATAAATTTCCTATAATACCTTACATGACCCAAGAAACTACGTACCTCTTTTTACATTCTGGGGGTTGGAATTTTTATAATTACCTCTATTTTTGCAGGGTCTATCTTGATTTCTTCAACAGAAATGTAGTGTCCAAGCACGATCCCTTCAGTGACATCATGTGACATTTTTCAGTGCTCAAAGAAACATTAGTTTGTACAAATCATTCCAACACTTTTTCCAGATTAACTAATGTTGTTTCAAAAGCATCTCCATAAGGTGCAAAATTGTCCATGAATATTTCAAGGCAGTCATTCAACAAGTCAGAAAAAACTCCCAATATTTCCCTTTGAAAGGTTGTTGGCACATTACAGAGTCCAAAAGGAAGTATTATGTATGCGAAGGTTCCCCAAGGGAAACTAAATGTTGTCTTATCCTGATCCTCTAGGGCAATCTATATCTGATTGTAGCAACTAAATCCATCCAATAATGAAAAGCATTTCTTTCCGGAAAGGGTATCAAGGACCTGATCTATAAATGGTAAGGTAAATGGTCATTTTGAGTGGCTTTATTGAGTTCTCTATAATATATATAGACTCTACACTTGCCATTATTTTTAGGAATAGTGACAAGTGGCAACACCCACTGGCAACACCCACTGACTGTCAGATATCAGATAAATAAAATTAGCACTCAGGAGTTTTTCTAATTCTTCCTTCACCACCTCCTTCAGTGCAGGGTTCATGTGATGTTGTGGTTGTCTGACTGGTTTTCATCCATCCTTCAAATAAATACGGTGAGTGCATAGGTTAGGGTGGATCCCTTTAATATCCGTATAGTCCCATGAAAATTCCTTTTTGTATTTCTGTAATAGCTGTAACAGTAGTTGATTTTTTCAGCAGTCAAGTTGGGGTTGATATTCAAAAACTTTCCAGGTTCTATCTCAATTGGACTACTGTCAATATTTGAAGTGGTTCTCATTTGTTCAAAATCTATATCTTCCACCTCTTCTTCCGCATTCGCATTTTTAACGAAGGCGATAGAAAGAGAGTTACTAATAAAACCATTAATGACATCATCTTCTATCTCATCCTTGAAATACTGGGCTTTACCCAGACTGAGGAATGGTAGGGAAAGATCTGACTCAAGCCCAAACTCATCCCACCAAGGGTTGTATACATCCACATTTGGTTTTGGGGGGTAAAGGATAAGGTTCTTTGTTGCTTGGCCATCTAAGATCACCATAGATCCTAATTTGCAACCTATAAATGCATTTGTAGTGGCTAGCCAAGGTCTCCCTAAGATCAAATGATGTCCCCCCAAATTGGACATGGGTTACAAGATAAGAAATTCAATTGGATACCTCCAAGAAGCTATTGTAATCACTATATCCTCTAACACCAACACAAGACTTGTTCGTTAATTCAAGTACAGTAGGAGTAGGTCTAAGTCCCTATAGCCTGAGAGTGGTACAGAGGTCCTTTGTCACTACAATAATGGCAACCCCGAGATCGATCAACGTGTTAGTTGTGGTATGATCATTAATGTAGACAATAACCATAGGATTTCTTGGATCATTATACTTGGTTAGGAGAGGCTGAGCAGACATTAATTTAGATAATTTCCCCATCACATGTATGGTGGCAGGGTTTTTAGGCTTCCTCCTAGGTTTCTGGATGCACAAATCTCTCAATGTTTTAGCAGAAATAGGTACTTCCTTAAGGGATTGTAACAGAGGAATTCGTACATGCATATTTTGCAACTCCCTAAGAAAATCAAATTCAGGCTGTGAAGTCATCCCAGGCTCAACCAATCTCTGAGGATACGGAGGATCCTAAGTTACGACAGTCGAATCGGCTATTACAGGTGTATCAGCCTTTCCCAAGTTGGTTGTTATAGTAGTTGTTAGCCTCCTGCTGCAGCAGGTTAATCATCTTTCATGATCGACATTTTTACATGCCAAATATGTCGTACTATGCATACTACAATGCTACATATTTGCTAAAAAATGCCAAGGAAGGTTGTCATGAGAGTGTGCTAGCCTAAGTGCCACTGTTGTATTCCAATTTTGATGAGTTATTCCAATTTTGAAGAATTTTCAGTTAAAATGAGGTCCAAACAGCTTAATCTTGGTCTCCCTAGGTTTTCAATTTCCTGTTGTAGAATATAGAGAATCATTATCTGTCCAAACAACTTAATCTTGGCAGATTCTTAGATAGGTAGAGAAGCAAGGGTGCTCAACAGCCTAATTTGAGCCCCTGGATGAAATAAGTGCAGATGTAGATAGGAGGATAGAGAGAAAAAGTTGAAAATCTGGGTTTGTTAATTCAAGTGCACCCAAACCAAAAGAAGAAAAAATGCTAGGTAAGTAGGCTGGGTAAGTAGCTTTGTGGTTGTAGAAATCAAGCTATGTGATCCATTTCATGTTTTCAAAGTGTCATATCTATTCAGATCACAAGTTGGAGGCAATTTTCCATTTAAAGGACTTCAAACGAGGCATGTCTAACTCCCCCCTTCTTCCTCTTCCCCAAATCACTCACTAACTTCCCCTAAAGAGGTCAAGATCTGCTTGATACCTCTCAGATTCATCATTCTTCATATTAGTAGCCTTGGCAAAGATCTTCTTTACTCAAGGAAAGTCCATACTTCCCCCACAAACTTTTACTTCTCCTTGATAGCCTAAGATTTACATACTTAGCGCTTTTTCTCATCATTGTCATGTTGACTGCTAACTCTACTATGTAACTCCCTATCTATTTTCCCTTCCCCTACTAAAGCTATGTTAATAACCCCCATATATACTTATCCCCTCCCCCTAGTTGAAATATAACCATAAGTACACTTGGGAATTGCTAAGTTTATCTAAAACTCAGCAAGAACCCTCATTTCCCCCCTCAAACCATCTTCTCATGTATATCGAACCTCTTCCCATGCCTTGAAATCCCTTCAAACATCAAAAAATTCTGCTTATGTTCATAAAACCCTCATCACTTACCTTGGGCCAGGCTTCGATTGCAAAAAGGTTCTATTGGACCCCCTCCGATATGATATCGCAGTAAGGAGGGGAGTCGTGTATCAAAACAACGCATAAGTGTGCCCCTGATTGGTTTGGCCAACAGCGATTTCGCTGATTGGCGTATCGCTATGACAAAACAAAACACGCATGTGCACTACCGATATGGTTCATCACCGATGCTCTATTGCCAATCGCATATCGGCGATCGGTGTTTCATATGAATCCACGCCATCCATATATATATATATATATATATATATATATATAGGCCTCATCCCTTATCCTTCCGTCGCCTTCTCTATTCTGCCATCCGTCTAATTGCCCGCGCCCTAGATCTACAGTGCGCGGGTCTGTTCCCTTCCGAACCTATCGATGATTGGCATCCGAGGATGGGAGTTTTTCCCGTGCCACGTCACCCTGCCACGTCACCCGCCGTAAGGGGTCCCACCGCTGACGTCATCCGCCGAAAGAAAAGCACGCAAAGGAAAAATTGTTACTTAGGAAGCCTGGAATGAAAATCTGAGGCATTTTTTGATGCGCGCTTAGTGCTAATCATGCATCGCTAAGAAAAAATGGCCAAAATGGAAAAGCCTCAGTCCAACGCAGGTTTGCAGCAGTTATTTTGCCCGAAAGAAAGCAGAAAGGAGTGAATTGACCAGTTAAAGAGTATCAGAGGAGATGAAGCCAAATTTCATGTCAAAGAGTATCAGTGAAGCGACAAAGAGTATTAGATCAACAATATCAAAGTAGGTGAACATTAAAAGCCTCCATCAAAGTCCAAGAACGTGGTGAAGCCACTTGAGACTCTCAAATCACAGTTAATGCACATCAAAGCCACTCAAGAGCAGTGGAGCAGAGACCAATGCGCAGTTATGATAAATGGCCAGTGCATAACAACAAAGAACACATTCCTACTCATTTTTAAGCAGCTGCCCCAACACAGCACTTAGATAAATATTTCATGCATTTACTTCAAGATAAGATGACTTAAAGCACTCATTTCCCTCATATCTATTTAAGATCTGTTGTAATAAATATTTCTTAGATATTTTCTCTATATATACGACCCTCTGTATTGAGAGGTGGGGGGTTGGAGGGTTGGTTAATGCACTCTAAGAGAGACTCGCTTTGTATCTGATATGTTTCACTTAATCAAATATTGCTGAACGCTTGGAGAATGGACTGTTTGATGTGTTGTTGATGTCTCTGAAGAGTGAATGAGGGAAATCTTGTGCTTCTTTCTGAATCAATAAGTGTTTCTTACCTCTGTTATTTCAATTTCACATATGCTCAATTCACAAAACGAAAGTTTGGTTTAGAATTTGCTTACTTGCACTCTATGCTCAGTTTCTGTGGCTTCTTAATGCTTTCCTCTTGATTTAGGCATAAATATGGATTCCTTATGGCTCATATTTGCTCTATTTCACATATGAATGACTGTTAACTAGGAATTCTTAGTTGCTCCTAGGTAGAGCTCGTTCATCTTCCTTCTACTAACCTGATTGAGAGATTCTTTGTTGCCTCTCATTTCTTAGCCTGCAATCCATCTTCATTTACCTTAAGTATTGTTTCATGAGCAGCTACCTTGCCCCTTTTTCCTCTTGTGACCAAGAAAACGCACCAACTGTCTTACTCCACGACTCCATGCCCAATGGTTTGAAACTTGTCACACTATGCATTGCCTCTCTACTTGAAAGCATCCTCCTTCCACCCAAACACAAACAAAACCCCTTGAACCCAATAACTAGCCTAAAATCATCATCAACAAAGCTAAAATCATTAAGAGAGAGCCCTCTCTGATTACAGGTAGGCTAGAACCTATAATCCAAAGATTGGTTTGTGGTTACCTCGGCCGTATCCCTTCAGGGGCTTAGGGACAACCTGAGTGATAACATAATGGCGACTCCGTTGGGGAACATCCTCAGATAATCTCACAAGTCCAGTCCGACAACTCCGCTGAGGAAAAATTTGACCTTTAAGAAAGTTTTTGTTTAACCGATATTCTTAGAAAACTCCTCAACAAAACAAGCTAGAAGCTGGCTCCCAAAAAGAATTTACGTTATACAAGGTCAAATCCGGACCCAAAGCCCCCAGCTACTTCTGAAAATCCAAATTTAATCTCAAGAAACCTCAGGAAGCTCGAGCAAAGAGAGGATTTAGATGATTCTAGTCCTGAGAAAGTTCAGCCAAGCAGTGTTCCAACCCCTATCAAAGTTCTATTCCATTCATCCCCTACTTCATCATTCACCTCTCCAAGCACCTCGTCCACACCCTCGTTCACTACTCATACCGCCACTACTACTCCTATTATCCCAGTTTCTCCAGTCGTTCCGCTTATCCCTATTGTTCCACTTATCCTTGTGAATATGGCTAATAGATATGCCCCTTTACAACTGCCTGCAAATCACGGGGCTATGCCTCAGGATTACCAGACTAAAATAACTTATTTTGATGGCACAAGTGCCTGCATGGCACTTGAGCATACAAAGAAAATGTAGGATTACTTTGAGAGCTATGAGATTGATGATGATGCTGTGAGAATGAAGATTTTTGTCCAAAGTTTGAGAGGTGATGTCAGGCCTTGGTTCAGAGCACTCCCAGCCAACTCCATAGTAGACCCAGAAGCCTTATACCAGTCATTTATCAACAGATGGGAAAAGAAGAAATACCCCTTGCACATACTATCTGAATATGACACCATTAAAAGAGGCCCTCAGGAGGCTGTGTTAGACTACTGCGCAAGGTTTAACAATGTTTACAATGCAATCACACAAAACCTTAGGCCCCCACCTGATCTTGCATTATATAAATTCCCTGATGGTTTTGATGTCGATATGGCTTATCAGTTAAGGGAAAGAGACCCTCAAAGCCTTGCAGACATGAAAAATGTTGCTGTTAGTGTGGAAGCAAACCTAATTGCCAAAAGAAACAGAGCTAGAACCGAAAGAAGAACCACCTTCAAGGAAAAACCCTCAGCCTTAGACCATAAACTAGATGCTATTATCAATGGCATGCACAGGTTGGGAGATAGAGTGGAGAGTGTTGAGAGGAAATCATCATGGGAAGGACAACAACCCAACACCATAAGGAACCCAAATTTCAGGAAAACGCAAAACATAAATGCTGGTAGGTCTAGCCCCAACCGTGATATAAGACCTCCTTTCCAAGAAAACTACACAAAAGCATCCACATCCAGTGAGCCAACATAGGAGACTCACATGAATATGATAGATTTGAAAAATGAGCAACAAATTTTTTTGACTCAAGAAGACCAAGACTACCACGATGTAAATCAATTTTAGACTCATACTGGAGAGTCTTTTGACTTCAAACAAGGCTATGATTCTGCTGTGTATGAGGTGCACAAGCAATATAAACTGAGGACTTGAACAATTGATGTGCCCGAGCCCCTCAAACAAAAGGAAACAAAAGAGCCCAAGAAGATTAAAGGCAAGGCTGTTATCACAGAACCAGCTGATGAGACTGTCCCAAACCTGCAGGAAGTAATTATGGTAGACATAACATACATGCAACCTTCTATTGATAAGCCTCTACCTCCTTCTTCCTCAAAAGAAGATTTGAATAGTATTCCGCAAAACCTTCCCAAGACAGAAATATTGCCAGGTATCACTCACCATAACACTGATAATCAAGAAGAAAACGTAGAAAATACACTTGAAAGGGGAAAATATACCACTGCCAACACAAAGACTCTATTGGAGAAACCATTTAACTTAGAAGAAGAAATAAGTAAACTTAAGATTTCCATCCCCCTCTTTGAGCTTGCCAAACATGATGTGTATAGGCAACAAATCCAAAGATCACTTCAGATTCCAGGGATCAAGGATGATGTCAATGTTTTAGATGATACGCCTGAGCTGTTATTCGGTCCTGAGGTTAATGGAAAACCAACATATGGAGTTGTTCTGCCCTTTTATGTAAGCCTACATATACATGACAAAGTTTTGCACAATGCTATGTTTGATTCAGGTGCCTCACACAATCTTATGCCCAAAGCTGTATTGGAAAAGCTAAACCTTGATGTCACAAGACCCTACAAAGACCTTTTCTCCTTTGACTCAAGTCAGGTCAAGTGTTTAGGCTTAATCAAAGATCTATCTGTGTCTCTAGTTCAATATCCCAACAAAACAATTCTAATGGACGTGGTAGTTGCTGACATTCCACCAAAATATGGGATGCTCTTATCAAGATCTTGGGGAGCAAAACTCCAAGGATCCCTTCAATTAGACCTCTCTTACGCCACTATTTCAGTCTTTGGGCAACCAAAGAGACTGTATAGAGGAAGCATGTGGTGAGTAGTGAGGAAAAGCCCCAAAACTTTCCCATTTACTCAATCCATTCTGATATGGATTCCTTTATTTTGTTCAATGATGATGATCATCCCCCAATGGGTGATAAGCCTTCAGATTTAGAACAAGGAGCATGTGTAAGTGAGGAATCGGTTACCCATACCCAAAAAACTGGCAAAACAAACAATGCAACCAGCACACAAAGAGAACCTCCCGAAACAGGAAATCCAAATTTGCCCACTCCGATAATTATTTCAACTCCCAATTCTAGCCAAGACCAAGAAATCCTATGGTATTTGGAGTTTGATGGTTCAGTAAATAAGCTAGGAGCAGGGACAGGAGTTTGGATCCATAATACCCAAAACAACCATGCAGAGGGTCATGCCTATAGATTGAATTTCAAATGCACCAACAACATGGCAGAGTATGAGGCCCTCCTTTTAGGCCTTAAGCTCCTCAAAGCTCTTGGGGCTGCAAAAGTTTCCATTCTAGGTGACTCCAATTTAATCATACAACAAATGAAAGGCAACTTTGTTACCAATGACAATAGGCTGAGAGCTTATAGGACTACTGCCACAGAAATACTCAATTCCTTCACTGAATCTAAGCTTGCTAAGATTTCTAGAAACCATAACATACATGCACACAACCTAGTCACTTTTGCTAGTACATGCAAGCTTCCCTTTGAGCCAAATCACCATTTCACTGCTGAGATAAAACATAGGCCCACTATCCCTAACAATATTAAAGATTGGTAAGTGTTTGAAAATGATGATCAGATTAACAATTTCCTCACTCTTGAGCATGAGTTTTAAAATTCAAACATTGACATGGATGCCATGAACGATTCCCAATAGCAAACAAATGAAAATCAGCAGGCTGTAATAGCTGCAAAAACAAAACAAATCTTTAACCCGACTGTTTTTTACAATGCAAACATAGAAGAGCTGAAACAAATGCATTTAGATGAAACAGCCAAAGTAGAGGGTGAGTTCATTGATCTAAAGGATAACTTTTTGCCTACTGGCCTCACTCCATTAGAAGACATGTTTGATCATAATGATGTGCCCAAAAAGCCAAAAATGGAGCTGTTAAATGCTACAATAGAAGAACACAACATAGGGACAACAGAGAAGCCCAAAATGATTAAATTGTCCAAAAATCTGCCACCTGATAAAAAACCAAAGTATGTGGATTTGTTCAAAGAGTTCCAAGATGTATTTTCTTGGAGTTACGAGGACTTGAAGTCCTATGACACCTCGGTTATTCAACATACCATCCCTCTAAAACCAAATCAAAAGCCCTTCAAACAAAAAATAAGGAGAATCAATCCAGTCCTTCTCCCTTTGATCGAAAAAGAAGTGAAAAGAATGTTTGAGGCTGGCATTATAGCACCCATTAGATTTTCTGAATGGGTATCCAATCTGGTTCCCAAAAGGAAAAAATCAAGTGAGATCAGATTGTGTGTAGACCTAAGAAACTTAAACCAAGTCTCTCTAAAAGACCACTATTCTTTGCCCAAAATGGACCATATCCTACAAAGAGTAGTGGGGTCATCCAGAATCTCTTTGCTAGATGGATTCTCAAGTTTTAATCAAATACTCGTTCACCCGGATGACCAAGACAAGACAGCCTTTACCACACCGTGGGGAACATTTAAGTATGTTAAAATGCCTTTCGGGCTAAAGAACGCTAGTGCCACCATTCAAAGGGCAATGGATATTGAATTTGCCAAGGAAATACATGATTTCCTTGTTGTCTATCTTGATGACTTAACCCCTTTCTCCAAATCTGATCGAGAGCACCTCAGACACTTAAGGCAAATCTTCATGACATGTAGGAAATATGGTATTTCCTTGAACCCCAAGAAGTCCTTGTTTGGCCTTGAGGAAGGTAAGTTGCTAGGCCACATCATTTCAAAGGACGGTATCAGAATTGATCCGGAAAGGATACAAGCCATCCTCCAAATTCCCTACCCAAGAAACATAAAAGAGTTGCAATCATTCCTTGGAAAGATCAATTTCCTAAGGAGATTTATCCCAAACTTAGCCGAACTGATAAGACTGTTAAGCAACATGTTAAGGAAGGATTCCAAGGTAAAATGGTCTCTTGAAACCAAGCAAGCCTTTGAGAGTATCAAAGCTGCCTTGACTCAAACGCCTGTCCTCACAAGTCCACAGTTTGATAAGGATTTTATCATCTTTTCCTTTGCTTCAGATCACACGATAGCTGCTGTCCTTTTGCAAAAGGATGACCAGGGAAATGAGAAGCAAATTGCTTTCTTCAGCAGAGCCCTTAGAGATGCTCCTTTGAAGTACCAAATCATGGAGAAGCAGGCTTATGCTCTTGTGAAGGCCATTAAAGACTTCAGAGTTTATATTTTATATTCACATGTGATTGCCTATGTCCCAAACTCTGTTGTAAAAGACATATTACCTCAAGAGGGGCTGGAAGGCAAAAGAGGCAAGTGGATTGCCAACATTCTTGAATATGACATTGAAATAAAACCCTCCAAGCTGATAAAGGGACAGGGTTTAGCCAAGCTAATGTCCGAAACAAATTTTCAAGCCTTAGACATTAACCAACTGGACAATGAACGGGAGTTGGCGACTCCACAGATCAGTCAAACCTTTTTACAATCCCCATGGTATGCTGATATTTGCTTTGTATTGTTAAACCTGTGTGCTACCCCAGGATTGTCCAGGACCAAAAAAAAGATTTTTAAAGATGAAAGCATCAAAGTTTTGTGTCTTAGATGGTGCCCTATTTTGGAAAAATCATGAAGGTATTTTGCTTAATTGCTTAACTTTGGATGAAACTGACAAAGTCCTCAAGGAATTTCATGCAGGAGATTGTGGAGGGCACTTATATTGGAAATCAACAGCTGATAAAATCCTAAGGGCTAGGTTTTATTGGCCTTCCCTATTTGATGATGTTAAAAAATTTGTAATGTCTTGCCATAAATGCCAAATATTTGAAGGGAAAAGAAAATTGCTGCCTTTTCCCCTTAAGCCCATCTCAACCAAAAAGCCTTTTCAATAATGGGGTCTTGATTTCATTGGAGAAATCCATCCCTCTTCTTTAGGCCAGCACAAGTAGATTTTAACAGCCATCGACTATTTCACCAAGTGGATTGAAGCCATCCCATGTAGGCAAGCCAATGACTCCACTATTATCCAATTCCTTGAGGGCAATATCCTTTCCAGATTTGGCTGCCCTGAGAAAATCATCACCGACAATGATGTTGCCTTCAAATCCAAAAAGATGATCAACTTCTGCCATAAATTTCGCATTACCTTGGGCCACTTTACAGCCTACTACCCTCAAGGTAATGGTTTGGCCGAATCATCCAACAAAAGTCTCATCAACATCATAAAGAAAGTGCTAGAAGAAAACAAAAAGAGCTGGAATAGGAAGCTCACAAATGCCCTGTGGGCAGACAAACTTTCAACCAAAAGATCCATTGGGATGAGACCTTATGAGCTAGTATATGGCATGGAGGCCAGATTTTCTTCAGCTTTAGGCATTCTTTCTATCAAACTGTTACTTAAGATTCAGGCTGAACCAAATGACATTCAAAGAAGAATTAATCAGACCATTCATCTTCAGCAAACTAGAGAGCAAGTGTATGACAGAGCTCAAACTTTGCAAGAGAAGCTCAAAAGGATGTTTGATAAGAAAGCTAAGGCAGAGGATTTCTGTGCTGGCAGCAAAGTTCTAAGGTGGGACTCGCGAAGAGA
Source organism: Pinus taeda (assembly GCA_000404065.3). Classification (NCBI taxonomy): domain Eukaryota; kingdom Viridiplantae; phylum Streptophyta; class Pinopsida; order Pinales; family Pinaceae; genus Pinus; species Pinus taeda. Next base: position 427,923 of record APFE030533147.1, read on the forward strand.
AGACAAGGGCAAACACGTGAAATTCAACTTTCTTTGGAAAGGTCCATTCATTATCAGCGTTTTGCAAGGCAACAACACATATTTCCTAAAATCTATAAATGGCAGCACAACTGAAGAGGGCCCTGTGAATGGCCGAATGTTAAAGCATTATCATGATCCCTTTTGTTGAGAATCACCCAGCGGCATTATTTTTGTACATAAATGTTTGTATATATCAGCACTTTGTTTCATTTTTGTGTAACAGTCCGAATGATAGAGCACGCAGAAGAAAGCAGGCAGTGCTTCACAATTCACAAGCAATTCAGTTGAGGAAAAGTGTTGTTCTCACTCCAAAATTTCAATTATCTAACAGTCAGCACTAAGAAGTTTCAATCTACAGCAACAATGGAAGATCAAGGCAGTCTGACCTGCTGTTCTTGGCTTTTCACAAGGAAAAGTCATCCCCAAGTGGAGCCACTGTAGCCTCCTGCAGCAACAGGTTAATGATCTTTCATGATCGACATTTTTACATGCCAAACATGTCGTACTATGCATATTGCAATGCTCCATATTTGCTAAAAAAGGCCAAGGAAGGATGCCATGAGAGTGTGCTAGCCTAAGTGCCACTGCTGCATTCCAATTTTGATGAGTTATTCCATTTTTGAATAATTTTCAGTTAAAAGGAGGTCCAAACAGCTTAATCTTGGTCTCCCTAGGTTTTCAATTTCCTGTTGTAGAATATAGAGAATCATTATCTGTCCAAACAGCTTAATCTTGGCAGATTCTTAGATAGGTAGAGAAGCAAGGGTGCTCAACAGCCTAATTTGAGCCCCTGGATGAAATAAGTGCAGATGTAGATAGGAGGATAGAGAGAAAAAGTTGAAAATCTGGGTTTGTTAATTCAGGTGCACCCAAACCAAAAGAAGAAAAAATGCTAGGTAAGTAGCTTTGTGGTTGTAGAAATCAAGCTATGTGATCCATTTCATGTTTTCAAAGTGTCATATCTATTCAGATCACAAGTTGGAGGCAATTTTCCATTTAAAGGACTTCAAGCGAGGCATGTCTAGCTCCCCCCTTCTTCCTCTTCCCCAAATCACTCACTAACTTCCCCTAAAGAGGTCAAGATCTGCTTGATACCTCTAAGATTCATCATTCTTCATATTAGTAGCCTTGGCAAAGATCTTCTTTACTCAAGGAAAGTCCATACTTCCCCCACAAACTTTTACTTCTCCTTGATAGCCTAAGATTTACATACTTAGCGCTTTTTATCATCATTGTCATGTTGACTGCTAACTCTACTATGTAACTCCCTATCTATTTTCCCTTCCCCTACTAAAGCTATGTTAATAACCCCCCTATATACTTATTCCCTCCCCCTGGTTGAAATATAACCATAAGTACACTTGGGAATTGCTAAGTTTATCTGAAACTCAACAAGAACCCTCATTTCCCCCCTCAAACCATCTTCTCATGCATATCGGACCTCTTCCCATGCCTGGAAATCCCTTCAAACATCAAAAAATTCTGCTTATGATCATAAAACCCTCATCACTTACCTTGAGCCATGCTCCGATTGCAAAAAGGTTCTATTTGACCCCCTCCGATGCGATATCGCAGTCGGGAGGGGAGTCGTGTATCAAAACAACGCATAAGTGTGCCCCCGATTGGTTTGGCCGATAGCGATTTTGCCAATCCGCATATCGTTATGACAAAAAAAACACGCGTGTTCGCTGCCGATATGGTTCATTATCGATGGTCTGTTGCCGATCACATATCGACGATTGGCATTTCATATGAAATCCAGCCATATTATATATAAATATATATTATATTATATATATATATATAGGCCGTCCCTTATCCTTCCGCCGCCTTCTCTATTCTGCCATCCATCCGATTGCCCGCGCCCTAGATCTATGGTGGGTGGGTTTGTTCCCTTCCGAACCTGTCTATGATTAGCGTTCGGGGATGGGAGTTTTTCCCATGCCACATCACCCGTCGTATGGGGTCCCACTGCTGATGTCATGCTGACGTCATCCGCTGAAAGAAAAGCACGCAAAAGCGAAATCGCTACTTAGGAAGCTCGGAATGAAAATCTAAGGCAGTTTTTGATGCGTGCTTAGCGCTAATCGTGCATCGCTAAGAAAAAATGGCCAAAATGGAAAAGCCTCACTCCAGTGCAGGTTTGCAGCAATTATTTTGCCTGAAAGAAAGCAGAAAGTAGCGAATTGACCATTTAAAGAGTATCAGAGGAGATGAAGCCAAATTTCATGTCAAAGAGTATGATTGAAGTGGCAAAGAGTATCAAATCAATAATATCAAAGCAAGTGAACATTAAAAGCCTCCATCAAAGTCCAATAATGCAGTGAAGCCACTTGAGACTCTCAAATCATAGTTAATGCACATCAAAGCCACTCAAGAGCAGTGGAGCATAGACCAATGTGCAGTTATGATAAATGGCCAACGCATAACAACAAATAACAGATTCCTACTCATTTTGAAGCAGCTGCCCCAACGCAGCACTTAGATAAATATTTCATGCATTTACTTCAAGATAAGATGACTTAAAGCACTCATTTCCCTCAAATCTGTTTAAGATCTGCTGTAATAAATATTTCTTAGATATTTTCTCTATATATACGACCCTCTGTATTGAGAGGTGGGGGGCTGGAGGGTTGGTTAATGCACTCCAAGAGAGACTCGCTCTATATCTGATATGTTTCACCTAATCAAAGATTGCTGAACGCTTGGAGAATGGACTGTTTGATGTGTTGTTGATGTCTTTGAAGAGTGAATGAGCGAAATCTTGTGCTTCTTTCTGAATCAATAAGTGTTCCTTACCTCTGTTATTTCAATTTCACATATGCTCATTTCACAGAACGAAAGTTTGGTTTAGAATTTGCTTACCTACACTCTATGCTCAGTTTCTGTGGCTTCTTAATGTTTTCCTCTTTATTTAGGCATAAATATGGATTCCTTATGGCTTATATTTGCTCTATTTCACATATGAATGAATGTTAACTAGGAATTCTTAGTTGCTCCTAGGTAGAGCTCGTTCATCTTCCTTCTGCTAACCTAATTGAGAGATTCTTTGTTGCCTCTCATTTCTTAGCCTGCAATCCATCTTCATTTACCTTAAGTATTGTTTCATGAGCAGCTACCTTGCGCCTTTTTCCTCTTGTGACCAAGAAAACGCACCAGCAGTCTTACTCCATGACTCCATACCCAATGGCTTGAAACTTGTCACACTATGCATTGCCTCTCTACTTGAAAGCATCCTCCTTCCACCCAAACACAAACAAAACCCCTTGAACCCAATAAATAGCCTAAAATCATCATCAACAAAGCTAAAATCATTAAGAGAGAGCCCTCTTTGATTACAAGTAGGCTATAACCTGTAATCCAAAGATTTGTTTGTGGTTACCTCGGTCGTATCCCTTCAGGGGCTTAGGGACAACCTGAGTGATAACAACAGTAATAGTCCTTCGTGGGTTGGATGTTACATATGTAACAACTTCCTCTATATCAATTGTTGTAGGCACAATAGCCACCTTAGAGCCTTCAGAATCTCTTCTAGATGGGTCACTTTCATCCTCTCTAATGATAGGGGAGTGACTTATTTTAATTACTTTTCCTGATCGCAATTGTATTCATTAAGCCCCGCGTGGGTAATAAGGTTGGTCTGGAAGGTAGCCGAAGCCTCTATGCCCTGAGCTGCTTTATTATTTGGGTTTGAGTTAGGTTGCACAGGTAGTTTGGGTTGCATAGGAAGTGAAGGAGTAGGAGTTTGGAAAAGATGTTACTGGAACTGTTGTTGCATGGGTAATCTAGGTAAAGCTGAATTCTGGCAATTTTCCCTCCAATTATGATTCCAAGTATATGGTTGAGATTGAGGATATTGGGAAAGAGGGAGATGAAGACCACTGGTTACAGGGTGAAGAAAACTGTGTTGAAGGAGAAGTAGGATATTTCCATGGATATTATTGAGTATTATATGCATTGTTCCATGAATTCAAAGAGGAAAAGTCTTGACAGATACCTGGAGGTTGTGGTTGCCATGGCCTCCTTGGTGCGATGAAGTAAGAGGACTACACTTCCTAGCTTGACTCTCTAAGTACTTCCTTTATTCTAGGGCGCTCTGGACATGGCCTCGTCAAATGTTCCAGCTCAAAAATATTACACAAGCTGATGTTGTTCAATTCACATTCCCTCAAAGGATGTTTCTTCCGGAAATTTGGACAGAACACAGGCATAGGTGTGTCAGCTTCTGCTTGTGCATTCTTGATCTGCGTTTTCATTATCTGGGTAGAGAGAGTATTGAGGATATCGGTCTTGAAATTTCAAACAAATTCCTGATCTCTGCTCTAGTTACTCCTCCTCCATATTTTTGTATTCGGGCAAAGGCATCTCGAATTATGCTCCTCCCCTTAGATGATCCTCTAGAGCATCTTAGACAGATATTTACAATTTCAGCGAATGGTTCTTGTGATGTATCCCCCTTCTCTAATAGGTTCAGGGTGTCAAGGTAGTCATCCCTCATTCCTCTAATAAATATAGTCTTCAATATTTCCTAGTTTAAATCGCTATGTTTAGACTTCTTCAGGTTATAGTGGAACCGCTCCACATAATCTGCCACGCTTTCATCCTCCTTCCGTGTCATTCTAAATATCTCCTCCCTTAAGTCCCTCATTTTGTAATAGTCTTGGCACTTTGAGAAAAATGTCTCTTTCATATCATTCCATGTTTGAATAGAAGCGAAGCCCAATCCCATGAACCATCTCAAGGATGCCCCTTTTAAAGTAGCAGGAAATAATTTTAATTTTTGTGAATCTGAGGTATCATCATAACTTCTACATAAGACATCAAACTCAAATAGAAAGGTGTTTGGATCTTCCACAGTCATCCCCTAGAAGGGTGGTAAGGATGAAAGAGGAATATTTTTCATAGGAGCTTCACCTCTGATATCCCCGATTGGGAAACCAAAAGTGGTGATAGTAGCATCTATTTTAGTGTTGTTGTCATTGTTGTCCCCCATGACTAATCCTTCTAACCCTTGTTGTAACAGATGTCCTTCAAACTATTCTTGTGATGGTCTTGTAGGTGTGATTAGTGGCTCAGATGTCCTTGTGGCTGGTTGTTTCACCACACTACCTGTATCTGGGTATTGATAAACTAACAAGTGTTCTTCTATCTTAGGTGTTTGTTGTTCCCCCTCATTTTCCCCTTGCCCCTTGGTCCTCAAGTTCTGGCTACTAGCTTCCCCCTCCTTCCCCTGAATTGGATTCTTGATCTTCGGGGTATGGGTGCTAGCTTTAGAATGATGTGGTCCCAAGATAAAGGAATCAAAAGTTTCTAGACTATTCTTTTTCTGCCTTAGAGATTAGTTCCTGGATAAATGTTTTCCTTCCCAAATCTACACTCTTCCTTTCCTTTTTACGACCTATTTTTCTTGTGACTAATTAGAGTGGGGGTAGTTTTGGTATCTCTATAATTCCTACAGTTGCACATATGGACCCTATGTGTACTAATTCACACCCTAAGTGTCTCAGTCTTCGATAGCGGTGAGCCTGCCTAGGTATGTTAGAGTGGTGTGCAAGTTATTAGCTCTTGTCTTATCGTCCAGCGACTGAAGAGTTGAAGACACGCTAAAAAAACACCAAAATGACCCAAGTGCCCTCGTGATCACAATTGTGAGCCTACCCAGGTATGTTAGAGTGATGTGCAGGTTCTTACCTCTCGTCTTACTACCCAGTAATTGTGGACCAGGAACACTCTACATCAAACAAACAACTTGGCTAACTGTATCGTCAACTGCCATCCCCAGCAATGATGCCAAAATGTATTGTTTTTTTAATCAATCCTAATTGACTAAGATTGCAACATTGAATTTTCAATCCAAGGTAGGTCTTGCTATTTCAATGGAGTTCGCATTGTTTGTGCCGATACACTATAGCCAAGAATGAGAAAATGAAGAAAACAATAAAATATGTCACTGAGCGAAATTGCTGAATCAAATCATTCATGTAGACATAAAAATAGTTCTACAAGATTAAACCACACTTCACAACTATCAAGGTAAGGGCGTGCCACACACTGACTAATATCTACTCCATTTGGTTACTACCATTTTTTTGATTAACTCAATGTAACAACTTAATGTAAATTGGAACGACAACGAATGTAATCCACAATTTGTATAGCAACAACAAGAAACCATAAGTCAATTAACTAAACTAGAATGTACACTACCTCTATCACTACAATCCCTACCAAAGACGAGGGCCCTTCCTCCTCAGTAGGACACAGGAATAACACAAAAGTAATTAACGAATCAGCTGAGGAACAGTAATAGCATCACCGTGCTAATTAATATTAAAAATAATTCCAGAGTTACAGAAGCAGAGTAACAATACTTTTCTATATGTCGTGTCTTGTACATGGAAAATGGAGTTCCTTTATAGTTATTACATACCCGAAATTAGAAATAGATCAGCCATGAGAATCTTACGGTTGTCATGCTGATCAAAAATAAAATTAGTTACAATCTATTTCTAAATACAAATATACATTAGTTAGGATTGCAACCTCTTGGGTCTATTGCTTCCAAAATAAACAATTCCTACTACCAATAACTGTTATGTGGAATAGTACCCACATTTTCTAGCTTCGGTGCAACAATATCCTGCAAGTGATTAGTGGTTCGAGATGTTACGAAAATCACTCACAACAACACCCTTGGTGTAACATCAGACCTTTGTACCAACACATAGTGTAACAACATCCAATGTGTAACATCGACCTGTAGTAACATCCAATGTGTAACAACGACCTATAACAACATACAGGGTGTAACAACGAACTGTTCTACCCTTCTCTGTAGTTAATCAGTGCTGCCTATCTACTCCATAACCTTGTTCTCGTCAGCAACACCTAAAAAGGAGAATAGCTTTCCAAAATACTTCTTCAATGCTCCCCTAATTAGCCACAAAAAGGAATAAAGCATCATATTATTTATTAAAATATGGTAAAATAAAATGACAGTAGAATAGGTTATAAAGGTGAGAAAACTGGGGAATTAATCATGTAAACTTCATAGGCCTCGAGGATAAAAGGATCAAAACCAGGGAAAGAAGGTGCAGAAAATAGGTAAAAAGCCACACCCAACAATGACGTAGCATGAAACTAAATTATGTCTAAATTCACAACTTATTTTTATTATTTTTGTTACATTTTCATATCTCTAGCCTACATTAGTTTTTTTTTAATGCATGTTGGACAAATAACACTTCAAAACTTGTTAACTTAATCTATATGTATATGACCATGTTGTCACTATGACAAACACCATCCAAAATTTTGCCTACACTTGAATTTTGGAGCATATTGAGGATCTTGCAATCTATCATCCCATAGTCACTTCATGATCCATTGATGTTTTGAAAAGTATTTAAGTATTCTTCTCAAGTTCTAAGTGTCAATTTCATGTTCTCACACATTCTCAGTCCTTGATGAATTAAAAAACATACCTTTTTTCTTCAAGCTTAGACATGCCTTGTGCAATTCTTGAGAGTAAGGCTTGCGCAATCTATAGGAATTGGGTTTATGCAATATTCAGTTACAACGCTTGTGTAGTCAATATTGAAAGTAACTTCATAATCCATAAGGATAGTTCCTGCACAATTTTCAACCCATGCTAATAGTCAAGTGTCACACTACTCGACAGTCCCTCTCATTTTGGCTGTAATTGTACTTCTATTTCGGTGAGTTTTCCCAACTGTTGCTTTTACACACCATTGCTTTCATAAGTGTCACTTTCACATTTGAGATTGCGATTTTTTCTTTGTTTCACTTTAACTCATGGCATTTTACTATTATGCTTTCTCTTTCATGTGTCGATTTTAATTTCCTTAGCTTTTTCAGGTGTCATTTTTACGTTTTCTCATTGTGTAAGTGTCACCTCTAATCATTTTCACTCTTGTGTGTGTTGCACCTTTGCACATCAATAAAGGAAGATCTAGTGCACTCTTTTGAATTATATGGTCCTATATATCATAAGAATATGCACTAGACACATTCCTACAACTTAGCGTACATTTATGTCAAAGTCGACCCTTATGTCATGACTTGTATTCTGTGTGCAATGTGACATTTCAACTGTCGCACTTCTAAACAAGTGTCATTTTCAGATTTCATATTTGTATGAAAGTGTTGTTTTACTATTGTGTCAAGGTGTGATTGGTGATCATGAGTCTTGTACATTCCCCTAGATTACATTGATTCCATTCATGTGTGTGATCTATGTTTTGGACTCGTTCATATGGTTTTCCCTCTCTTACTCTAGTAGTCCCACACTTAGCCATTATGGAGATGTGCTTGGTCCTTCACAGTGCAAGTTGTGAATGCATGAACCCTCATCTAGGGGAGGAGCATTGTCTATTCATGATCCTCATTGATGAAACCCTTCCTTCCAGACTTGTGCAATGAGTCTTTCTCAAGTTCATCTCCTATAATTATGCATTGAGAACCTCCAAAGCATGGTCACTAACCCTTGTTGCTTGTACTGACTCATTGCATTAAGCCTTGATCATTTCTACCTTGCATGGTCCATGGAACACTTCTAGTTGACATTAAGGACCTCCTTCACCCTCTTGCAAAATAAAACTATGCTATACAAATACCTTGTCCATTTCACAATGAAGTAAACACCTTCAAGGGAAAGTGAACTAACTTTATGCTTCCTACCTCAGTTAACTATTCAATACCCTCTTTTAGCAAGCCTCCTTTGCACATGGCATAGTTTTAGTGGACATTCAATCCACCTCTCGCTCACTATAGTCTTCAACTATGCTAGCATAGGAGCCTACCCCTCAAGCATTGTACATGTTTCAATTTCAGTGCCTAATCTTTCCTTCTCTACTGACTAAAGCCCCTCACAACACCATGATTTGTTCTACTTGCCTCCCTAGCACATGTCACAGCTCTAGTGGACAATGCAACTTCTCTTGGATAACTACTGGAGAGAATTGCTCAATGAACCAAATCTGCCCTTCCTTCTTAGTGCATTTGCACAATCTCAGTCAGTAAAACATCAACCCCTATCCAATAGACTTCCCCACTGTGTAAGAACTTTTCATAGAACTCCTACACTACACAGTGGATAGTTCTAGTCCACAGTGAGACCTTCCCATAGTCACTATGAAGGAAAACTACATAGTCATTGTCTTTCTCCCCCTCAACCCTGAGCATCGCACAGTTTTATTCAACAAGCTCATCACACTGACTTTTGCACTTTCCCACTATTTTGGACCTTAAAGAGCCCCTCCTCATAACACATGGCACAGTTCTAGTGAGAAGTGGTTTTTTCCTTAGCCACTGTTGAGATTCACTACACAATTCTTAACAAACCTTCCTCTTTCATCTCTTTCACAAGCCCATCACAAACAACTTCTTCGATGAGGAAAAATGGATAGTATATATGATTTCATAGTAATGTTTCCTTATCACGAGTGAAATTGATTGGCAGGTGTACTTCCTCAAAAAGGTAAGGTGATGCTCAAGGACAATGTTAAGGAGAAGAAACAAAGAACCACTTGTAGCGAAGAAGCACAAGAAGAAACATCATGAAGACATGAAGAGAACTTAGACCATGACATATTGAATACATTTCATGGTGACTAAGAAGGTCCCATATTGATCCAATATCTTTTGGAGGGTGAAGGATAAGTAAATATCAAATCTATCATCAAGAATGCAAGGCTAAGAAGCAAGGAGAGAAGCTTGGAATTTCCGCATCAGCATGAAGTTCCATGTCAAAAATTCCAAGTCGTGGCTTGTAGAAATGTAATCAAAATGTCATTTGTGTCTATGTGTCTTGCTGCATGATATGGAATGTAATTATGTATTATCAAAAGGAAAATGAAAAATTTAAATGTGTGGAAGTTTAAGAGTCACATGTGGAATATGAAAAGTCACGTGTTCCCCAAAGAGTCTGTCATGCGGAAAGAGTTAATCTCGCAGACAAAACCAACCTCCCTAGAAGCTTAAGGCTTTCTAGTGACAAACAAGACAATTAAGAACAATCCTTCTATAAATATGCATTTACCATACAAGAAATCAAGTGTTTAGATCCTACCTGTAGTCCAACGCTGTTGTAGTAGTCCAGCCTCGTCGATCTAGATGAGCTCCTCCTTCTCTTTGAAACCTGCATTCACTAACAATCAAACGATTAAATAGCACCTGAATATCTCATAAAATAAAACATATTTAACATACAGACCGAGGAGTATATGAAACAACTCATAAATAACAAATTGTTGAGAAGAATGGACTTATTTGTATTAATAGGAAACAAAAGAAACCATTACAACCTGAGCCTTGGTGTTGTGCAGGTCCCTCCCAGGGTCCAACAAGAGTTCTCCTTTACTTTGATAAGCTCACCCACTTCCAAATGAAATAAGAAAGGATGGGAATCTCTCCTCACAAGCTTCTACAAGGAAGTCCTAATTCCAGCAGCATCTACCCTTAGGAATATTTAGCTTTCAACATCCCCTCTTCTGGCCCAATGCCTGTATTTATAGTGCTCTATAGGAAGTTAATCAGGTCCACCATCAATGGGATAAGCCCCTCTTTGGATGGGTAGCTCCCCTCTTGATGGGATAAGTTCCTCTTTCATAGGGATACATGAACCATCTGGAGGCACTCAATACACGTCAAACAAGCTTCTAGAATGCTCTATAAATGACCACAAGTAACTTTTTAAAGATGAAACTCACGCCTTTTGACCTTTACAGGAGTACGCACCCACCCCTTTACATACAGAGCATACAAGTACGCAGGTATTATGAACTTGGGATGCGTACACGCAGGTAAGGTTGAGAGAAACTGCGTACCTAGAGATAAATATATTTTTAAAGACTTTCTCTCTTTCTTGAAGTTTGACATGGAGAGCAAAGGTATGAGGCTTGCTAAGGAGGATAGTATGACTATTGATGGAGCCATACTAACTGCAAATAGTCGAGGTGACAAATTTTAGTGTAACAGATTGCCCCCTAAAGTGCAAAGCCTATAATAGATTAGGGTTTTATATCATCTAGGAAGGGTGAAGTACTTTATCATTTCAAGGATTATCTTGTGGAGAGCCCAGTCAGAACCTGCAATTTTCAACACAAATACATGTATAAGATTATATCAACGCTGAGGTAGGCATTCCCATACTCAGATCAAAAACTTTAACTAACAGACTAACTACTACTCTGATACAAGAAATAATACATCATAATCATAGACTCTCGTAGACACATTATGGACGCAGCCATCTGTTTATGATTGGTCTACAACATAATGAATACAAAACTCCTCGCAGCCTGGAAACTAGATCCAGGGTCTTCATTTCTGTTCCCCGAGTTGGTACGATTCTAGCCATGTGAATGAATGAGTCGATGTCGAACATGGTAGAAACCACTTAATTACCGGTCAATGATGTAAACCGTTAACAAGTGTGGAGAGACCACCAGTAATGTCAATGGTTCTCAAAGTACCCAGTACAATCCATGAGATGTGAATGAATGAGTCGATGTCGAACATTTTACGGTGTCCTTCGGTCGCAAGTCAATGATGAAAACTGACGTCGAAGGTGAGAAACCTGCCATTGATGCATGCAGCCTTCAAGGTACTGAAAATTTCTAAGTCAACTCTCTAGATATTGTGTTGATGTTGATAGAAAGCGACCCGTCGCAGGCAAGCCTATGACACGAAATCATAGTTCAGGTTGAAGAAATGTTGCTGTAAGGACTGACTCAAGGATGATAGAAATGGATGATACGTATTTTGCAGTTGAATGTTTTGTTTACAGACCTCTTGAACACATAACGACACAACAGATGGCTTGCTAACAAATGACTCAAAGTTAATACCCGAAACCTGGTTGAAGAATTTCAATGTGGTTTGATCAACTGTGAGGCAAAGGATTTCCCAACCCAGGTGAATAAAAAGTGTCATGTTCAAGAGTGATAGTATGGTTTTTCTCAGACAAAAGGATATCAAATAGGCTCATTCTTCTCTCTTTTCCCCCACCATTTCTGGCAAGTACCTCTTTAATTTTTACAAGCTTGAGGAGGATAACATATGCTTGATTATAAGCTCATCCTTTGGATGAGTCCAACTTAG